>DWFC01000149.1:0-13091 GCA_018247075.1 Hasora chromus | reverse complement strand
AGATGCTGCCATCTCCTGATAGACTCAGCCTTTAGTCGCCATCTACGACTTCCACAGGTGGAGTAGAGTTAGCGTTATTCTAAATCCGGCGCTACACAGGCAGGCCTGTTGTTAATTACGTGGATTTATGCACAATCAAACTATCCTGGTCTACACACATTTACCAGCGAAATTGCTTTTTGTGATACCAGCGATATTGTTTTGTTACATAATTAACCGAACATATACTCGTATACTTCTTTTTTTTAAAGACAATATAAATAAACGCGCGATAAAAATGTACCGTGATTACAAAAATGTAAATAAAATAAAAAATGAAAAACTTACTATCAACCATTTGTTTTTTCTTTTATTTTCAGTTGTAAACTTTTTAGCTCTTCAACACTTCACATTAAATTTTAATAATCTGTTGTTACAAACGGCTACCGGAACAATAGTTCATGTGGAGCGAGGATGCTCGGAGGTCGGGCCAAGGTTCGAAGCCTTTGTTCTATGTAGGTTACAGGTCTAAGCCGTTGTCGGTCATGAAATATGTTAATTGCTCGTTTACACGAGACCTGCTTACTGGTTATTGTAATTGCTGTCTTCTGCGTTATAAAACAATAACTTCTAAGCTATAGTATGCCACAACTTTTTTGATAATTAGAGGTAATTTTTCTTACTTTACTTATGTAAGAGAAATGTTAGATAATATGCGTCCAGTAAATATGTAAACTTTGGCCAATCAAAAAGGGTTTTGTTGGAAGAGATTAGAATAAGACGCAATTTCATGTAGATCTCACTGTTTGAAATTCACGTACAAGAAAGTCCATTAGTTATCAAAGTATAATTATGGATTAATAAATAACAGTTTAATGTAAAATAAAAATTAAACTTATATTACAATTAGCATGTTTACGTGTCTACGTGCCGCATGAGGTATATTTGCTTTGCATTATTTGCATTTAATTTGAGGTTACAATATAAAATAACCGAACAGAGATGAGACTGGCTGCCATCTAAGACCGTAGTGACCTTCGGTCCAGGTCGCAGCGGTGACCGCCGCATTAGCATATAGCATCCGGACAATCGACCGGAGCGAACTCTCTTGACGCACGCCATTTGCGCCGCTAATATGCCGCATCTTTGTATGGCAATTAAAGAAAGGTTAACATTATTTTCATACTCCTCTGATTTTAAACAGTTTTTTCAAGTATTACAAGTACGCAGTCCACGTGATGGTAAGTGGCTACCGCAGCCTTAAGAACTTGAGACCTAGGACGATAGAAGAAGCGGCATTTGTTAAAATGCCTCGTTTTCTGTAATGTACTTAATAGGATATTAACATATTTTTGTGGGTATTTCACGCAAAAAGTGGGTTTTGATACATTTCAAACAATCACATATTGTGTCATTTAATCAGTAACGATATATCTTTGTAGCCGTCGCGCTGTAATGTTTCAAAAGTAATACGTGGAATTAAGGCATTTCACGCACGGATGATCGCAAGTGCTTAATCGTAGAATATGAGAAAGGGTAATGTGAGCGAAAAAACGCTAACTGGTCAAGGCTATATAAAAAATCATGTCAATGACATTATTTTTTTTTTATTATGGATTTTAACAATTGTATTAGGATATTATAAGTTTATGTTACCTTTATTCATAAATTTCAAAGTTGATTCAGTATCCCACTCGGAATGGAGCGCCATTTTAGCCCCTCCATTGTCAATCGGCAGCCTTTTTCATGCAAAGTTGTTTAAGTTTCGGTTCAGTCCTGATTTCTCGGGACAAGACAATGCTGCGCTTTCGAAGACTTGGAAAAACCTCGCAAATATTTTGTGATGTTGACCATTGTGTTCTACATTATGAAACGTCGTTTTCAAAAGCGTATAATTCTATGTAATAGTATTGGCGGAACTCGTTGACGGATGTTATATCAAGATTTAAGATTTTGTTTAATTTTGTTTTTATTGTTGTTAGGGATGTAGTACTAGAACTTGATTGCTGATGCTCAATATGTATGCAGACAATAGCATTACTGGCAATAAAAGAAGAACGATTAAAGAAGAAGACAGAGAAGAAAGATAATCCGTTTAATATTGGTAAACAATATCTAGTATACAGATTGTGTTATTTTAATTAAACATATCTAGTAAATAAGTGCGACTGTTTTTGACATTACCAGAAAGGCCATAAGCTTCCCATCGTCAAATGATCAAGTAACTACACTATAATATTTCTAAACGTGCCGTTTTATTCTTAGTTTAATGAATGGCGTCATAAATAAGAATACATATAATTATTGCTTACTCGTGTATTATTCGTAAGTTGTAATAACAGTTAAATTAATTAAAATGATGGGTGCCTTTATCGTTCAAAGGAAAATTACATCATCTTTAGAGTATGATGCAATGTATTGTTCACCTTTGACTATATTAAATTGATTAAATGTTAGTACATGTCACTTGAGGCACTTAATAACCTGTGTTGGTATAATAAATTACCCTATAGTTAGTGTCGTCATCGTTGACAACATAGTTTGCTATGTAATGTCATATTTTAACTGTATTTCGTACGATCATGCTCAAATATCACGAATAAAATTGCTTTTTAAACGCAATATGTAATTGAAACAAAAACATTGACGGCAATTTTGATTTTACCTAAACAAAAATACTTCTACACACAACGTTACACATTTCTAATTAAAACCATTCTAATAAGTAAAGTTTTAACAATAAGAATGTAATGATAATTATTTTAACTGGCCATGACATTGTTTTAACGTTCAGTTTTATGTTTTCCTACTAGGAACCCAAAGAGTACCAAGAGGCAGTGGTAAACAACACGTATTAACATTGTTAGCGCCTACCAGCGGTAATGTTCACAAGTCACAACGGTGACCTCTGACTCGCGAGGTCAGGTGGTCGCCAGACAATGGCGGGAATTCGACTATTTTACGACAGTTTATTTTTTTAACAAATATTTTTATGTTCTCATGTTTTATTTGATAACTTGATTAATTGTATTTGTTGTAGATTCAGTGTAGGGGACAGCAGATTCAGAGCTGAAGAAATACACAGTTTGATTATAAAAGAGCATGAAAGGACAAATGGGGGAAGGAAGTCAGAAGACTTGATTTTTACGTCAGATATTTACGACACACAATGAAAGTTAAGCACCTTAAGCACCTAAAACATGCGTCACAAACAGGCGTAGACTTTGAAGAAATAAAAATGAGCAATAAATAATATGTAATTGTATCACTAGTGACCTCTCGTGGAGTTTTATGGTAGTTGTAAGCTTAAGCGTATCGTGTTTCGTCCGAGTTTGTGTTCACCGTAAAGATAAGTAATATTCATCGATAAGTCTATAAACTTAGGGACCTAAGTGCAAGCAGCAATAATTAAAAGGTGAAATGAGCAAGAAGACTAATTGTAAAGAAAGTGTATATTAAGTGACATGAATTCATAGACGCGTTTGTATGTTACGCACGCTGGACCATAAAAAACTGTCCTGCATATAAATATTGACACTGAATAATTTGTGTGCATGCGTCTGACCCGGTCGTGACCCCACCAATTCACACCGCATCATCATCGCCGGTAATCGTGTGACTGCGCATGCGCATACCGCGAGTCACGCGTTGGCAAACGGCCAGTAATGGCCGCCAACTCGCACAGATTAAACAGCGACCACGTATTAGATAATAGTGATGTACACAATGCGCAATGTAATGGCGGAAAGATTATGCGTGTGCTTCATTTATTTAAGGCATTGTGTTGTCTCTCCAACTAGCGCACTCTGATTGGCACATTACATTTATGCATTTAGTATGTTGAGCGCTGCTCATTTCTATTACTTGCAAGTGTTTATATCTGTTTAGAGATAAATTTACTTCAATTTTAATTATTCATTTAATTTCGTCAAACGTTGCTAACTGTATGCTCTGTTACTCACAGCTCTCAAAGTTTATGCTTTCAAATTCACTTTGTGAAATAATCATCAGTACATACATACATACAGCAGCTTGGCAATTATTATGTGTTAGCTCCATATGCACAGATAAATACTCAGGAATGCATACACAGGAAAGTCTAGTATCAGAAGCTATATAAAAGAGCATTTGACCGTGACTACTGGAGGTATGAAGTAGAGGTTTTACGGCGTAAACAGGAGGAATAGCTGAGCGCGCGCGACCCGCGACCTGCGGGCGAAGGTCGCAGCGGCCTGCCAACTGGTTACGTACGTGGAGCAAGCCACGAGACTGCGCGGAAGGAAACATAACCCTACAGCCACACTGTGCTCTTCGCACTGCTCCTCGCGCTGCCGCTCTCGCTGTTGCGATATGCTATTGCCCTAACAGCCACACACTCCCCTACCAGCGATGCTTGTAATGCTGCTTCTTTGACTCGCGTTAAAAACCAACAAAAAATGCATCGCACATACTGGCATATTTGAGTCCTAAGTTTTATTCCTTAAATGATATATTTAAGTAATTTAAATTTTCTCTCTCTCAATTTTAGATTCATGTCCATTGTGACACTAAAAACATAAGACTATAACTCAAGACATTTATGTAAATGTCACGGAATGTTTTTTCATCAATAAAATTCTTAAAATATTGTGTTAAATCGTATAAATTATTATTTTTAATTATTAATATTATATTAGGTATTTATGTTATAACAAGTAGTCATGTTTGTCGTAGATTAACAATGTTCGCCGCGCTGTCACCAAGTTGCACTAAACATTTGGTTCGGAATAGCTAGACTACACACTAGAATAATATTACTCAATTTTGAAAGTCGGTGATAACACATTAGGTAATAATTAAGTTCTGAATATATTATCTGAAACAAGTATGTTATATATTATAAGAATTAATTAAATATTATGAGAATTATCAGATCAATATAAATAAATTGAATACTATATTGAATATCCAAATAATTATAATTGTACTCAATTTATTTTGCATGAGAATAATTAATATTATAATTATACGAAACTTGGCTGCGGCGTGTTAGTGTTCCATTTATATAGTGGTCAAGGTGTGTTGAATTTATTTGCATGAGCAATTTTTGACATTGAATGTAGTTTATCGCTCATAACATGGAACCTGACGGAGAGGTCGGCTGATGCGTAAACTTGCATCGCAAAGCCATCTTTATGTAATGCTGTAAACATGCCGATGGTGCATTGATTGGTGTCTTGGCCTTAACCCGTATGACAGCCGTGTCACAGACTATAATCGTGCTGCTATTAGCACAGATTAAATAATAATTCCTCAACACAATATTTCTGATCAAAAGTGCTAGCAATAATACATTTTCTCGTTTAGTTTCACACTTATTTGAACGGAGTTTTACAGTTTATATCTTTATTAATTCCTTTTAATTTAAATATAAATTAAGTGTATGTACAAGGAAAATATTATTTAAGATAAAGGATTTTTGTGTTAATGGTCGGTATTACTTTACCGATTGCTTACGTATATTTTTAGCAATCCACTAGGAACAATCAATTTTGCTGCTTTTAATAGGTTGTATAAATTAAGAAAAAAATATCATTAGAGTATGAAGATCAAGAAAAACATAATTTAAACCTAAATATAAATTGAAACCCTGCAAATATATTTTATGCAAGGGTTTTAAATATTTTAAGGAGAAACAGGAAAAGTGAGGAAGGGAGTCTTTGATACAGAGAAAAAAGGAAAGAAAAAAACTAGGCTTAAAATGTCGCAAATAACATGCACTGAACCTATATTATTACATGTTTTTAATCTTATAATCTTAGTCATAGTTAATCTTTCGAGTTCTGAGCGACCAAGTCAAATATAACCTTATTCAGTTATTTATTTGTCTGTATTTATTTGCGCGATAGTACGAGATAACAGATTTGATATTGACGTAAGATAACAATTCGTGCGATATCAGCCACCTGCAAAGAGTTGAACGTCTGAGGATATAATAATGAGTCATCGTCAAAATTCCTCCTGTCTGCGTCGCTTGGGAGGAATGTAGCCAAACTTTGTTAGTATTTGAAAACTTCGCCATGTAAGACATTTGTAAACAATAGGTCAATACGTAGCTGAAATGGAAACATTTTAACAACTGTAGTAGTTATTGTTTTAGTGAAGTTACAATTTAAAGTCAAAATCAAAATCAAAAGGTTTTTTTATACGACTACTTGTACTTTTCGATCCCAAATTAGGATTTAGTGTTGCTGACATTTCGCACCGATATCATGACACGACAAATACTGCATTTTTGTGAAAATAATCAATTTATTTATAATCCATACATGACCTTACTTCATTAGGATGGAAATGACAAAATTGTTTATTTGTACAAATGTATGAAGCTAGCTTAAAAAGCAAACCAGATGTACAGTGCCAATAACTAACGATAGCGTATCTTTCAAACACGGCCGTTAGTGGATTTATTGTGCGCGTCAGACATTAGTCCCCTTGCTATCTGCAAGTGATTATCGGTCAATCCGAAGAGGTCAGCACTGCTCCATTGTTCGTGGTGTCGGAAAAATATATGATCGTCGCTCGACTATTTTTATCATGGCAACATCTTAGAAGCGTTTTAGTGTTGCCATCTTTGGGACTTTAAATTATGATATACTTGACCCATTCAGACTTGGCACACTTATTGGTATTTACCGAAATGTTGTTACAATCTGAGACATTTATTACTGCTATTAATTTACAGATAATCATTATATTTATATGTTTATAGCAGCGATAATCCTTACCTGTAGTAAATCAAAACGAACCTAAGTTACTATGACTTATATACGTTATTACTAAATTTCAGATCAACTGATCTGATTTTAACAGTTATTTTTCACTTGTATATGCGTTGGTTGGCCAAATTTTAATGCTAGGTAATATTGATTTTAGCGAGTGAGAGAGCGTAATCTAAATAACTTTATAAACTTCCACATGGCCAAAGCGCGGTCCGCTCTAACCTGAAGAGTATTATAAGCACTTGGCAATAGATTGTATCAATTTTTGATTGCACAACAGGGAACACTGTCACTGTTAATTGCATCCAATTTAACCCGTCTTACGTTTAAGTGTTCACGCCAGCGTTATCAAGCTCAGATCTATCGCAATTCAAAGCAGTTATCGCCTTTAAGCAAATTGTACTATTTACATAATAAGCGACTAGTCCTTATTAAAATCGTTATATACCCTTAGTTAAACAATTTGCAACTTGTACTACGTTTCTATGGCCACACTGATATTGTGATTGTTATAAACTTTCAACAATGAGAGTATCGCAGAGTATCGGATTTTTATTAGGTACTTCTGGCAAAGCTATTTAACTGATCAAATGTCTGTACTACGGTAGATCGATAACGAGGAGAAAGCTTTGGTACTTAACATTAAACATTAGCAACCGTTATAACATGGCAATACCGCGACGTTCATGCTACAGTAGCGACCGGGCAATAACTAAGCTAGTTACCATTTTAAAAGTTGAACAAAAATAATGCTCAATTTGGAGTTTGAGTGCTGGAGGTATGCCATTTAGCGATATCTATAGACGCAGCGGGCCGTTTGGGCAAACAATGAAGCCGTTGACCCTTAGCCCTAGCCCACGGGCCGTACCTCAGCTCACTTTACGAGGGCCGCTTGTTACCGCGACATGTTTATTCGGACGCCCACGCAATGCCCCACGCGTGGCTCGTGCCTCTGTATGGTCTAAGTGACAGGCGATGTAAATTGTTAGCGGGCTTGCTAGAATATTGGAATGTGTAGGTCAATGTAGCACTTATCGAGAATCTTAAATCGTATACAGAGATAATAATGTGTGTGTCTGCCTGTGAAGCGGTTTTAATACATCGTTATAGAAAGTCAATAAGGTTTAGTTATGCAAATTAAAAGGGCAATGAAATAAACGCTGATGCCAAAAAAAGTTATGAATTAAGGATACCTAAAAATGTTTATAGTGATGAAGTAGTTATCAAGCGTATCTGATAGTGAGTAATTCTCCCTGTGATAATTTATGTTTGTCATATACGAATTAAAATTTTGCTGTTTTCGTTTGGCACGAATCATCATGCTATAGTTCTTATTCTCATCCGATTTTATCACACCACACCTAAGATAATATCCAATTCATAGACCTCATTTTAAAATAACTATGACAAAGTATAATCAAATAGTTTTTATAGATTCTTTATTACATCTCCAACCGTCGGTTTACATTTCATATTAAAGTCGTAGAGAAAAAATGTGAAGTGTACGCTAATAATGAATTAAATCTAAATTCATTTCGAAATTATTGATGTTTGGCTTTTATTGAATAAAAAATTGTCGCTCTATGAAAAGTAATGTCTCAATACGTTGAGGAAAACGTGAAATGCCTTCGGCATTTATTCTAACTCACTTTTTGGTTCCGGACAATTTTGTTTCACGTATGTCGTTGACAATAATACAGTATTCATTGTATTCCGAGCACTACGGGATATTGTAGTATTAATTATTTCATTTTAAAGAAGAAAAATAAATCAGCCACCCTCTGCTAGTACTCATTGTGTTATTACGGCTTTCATTGAGTAAAAAAATATTTATTTTTTGCGTCTGTCTATCTATTCGGTGACTGAGTGCATTTTTTCTGTACCTAATAGATATAACTTTCAATTCATAGACTACAAGATTATCTTTACTAACAATTTCCACGGCGATTTCTTAGCGACTAAACTCCAAAACTAAAGTACCTCATTTGTATTGTTCTCGGGAACAAAATTGAGTGATTTGAATAATATATTTGAGTTTTTTTATCTAAACGGCGCCGTGCTATGTGTTCGGGCTCACTTAGCGTGGTTATTAGGAGAAGGGCGATTAGATACAGTGAGGTGTGAGGAGAATGTGACTGATATGGACCGTGATCTGATCTCTTTATTAGGTTGGACTTTCTCTGTAGCTGTTCCAACAGAATTATAAGTAATGAATACAGCGGTCAAATGTGTTGTAGTTACTACTTCGATTGAAATATCAGGATTGTATTTGGATATTATATTGTAATGTATTGTAATCATTGTGGAAAATTATTCGGATGGTCTGTAAATAAGTTGGCATGCCTATAATCTTGAATTATAGTTTTATAGGAAAGACTATAAATGGAATCGTTCTAATATAATGATTGTCTTTGATTTAATGGTGTTACAGTTGATTTATTTTAACGAAAACCTAAAAAGTTTGGCGTTGAGTTATTCTATTGCATTTTCAAACTCCTTAGTTGAAGTTAAAAATGATCTTATTAAAAAATTCGTCTATTAAATGGCCCAATTATAAGAAAAGTCGCTTCTCAAACAAGCCTCAAATATATAACCGTGAGAATACTCAAGCAAGATTCCAGAGACGTTTCTAGAACATAATCTTTACAAATGCACAATACACTGAAAACAAAAGCCAACTACGTGCATAAAACCGACAGCGATTACAAACGCATGAACCAAAATGCCTAAAACATGAAACAGCGATAACGGCGCAAAACAATACCTTCCATGCACAAGCGATAACCTGCTTTATGAAAACCGGTTAGAGTGTTTTTTACATTGTTATCATGCAGCCGATACAACACTTTAATTTGGTGCGAAAGGTTAGGAAAGAGGTCATGTGATAACGCGTTCGTTTTCAAGCGGAGGTCGAGTGGTAATCGGAAAACTACTTATTTAGTTTTAATCATCTGAGTTAGTTTTTCTTACATTCAAGGATAGTATACTTATTCTTTCATATTATTTAATTAAACGTAAGGGCACATATTGTCAGTAAATTCGATTAAGTATAACTTTGTTTTTTTTTTATACGATTTAGTTTTTAACTGGATTGAACTAAGTAGAAATTATCTTACGAACATTTGTGGTACAAAACGACTATGTAAATGACAAAATTTCTAATTTGTTTCGGTGCAAAAGTGTGATAGCCAGTTAACGCTAGAGGAGTCCGAACTTTGTACGCAAAATTAACGTAACCAAAAATACTAATAGATGCCTGACGGTCGGCCAAAGATACATAAATATCCTCGACTGGAGAATAGGTACGTTTTTTACACACATCATATTTATGAACACAAAGACATAGTACACAGTATTATTAATTAGTTCGCAGATAACGAAAGAAATAGGCCTACGGGAGCCAGCACTCAGCTTACCAACAACGTTTAATCTTACTTATGCTCGTTAGTTTTTTTTTTTATCATTCACCACATCATTTTCAATTAGTAAATATTGATAATATTTGCCATGAACAAATATCCATTGCAATGAGCGTTATGATAATGTCAAAATGTAAAAATCATTGTTTCTTTATTTCTACCAGCTCCCAAGAAACTTTGAAATTTCCTGTCAGTACACAGGTTTGTACAATGCAAGTACATATCAGTAACCATGACACATTTTCAGGAGTGACGTACATTTAAAACAGCAAACGTATATTAAGACTAGACTTTGCCCCGCAGTTTTATCCGCGTAGAAAACATATGGGGCCCCCTCCTGTTTGAATTACTTGGAATTTCGAAATAAAAAGTAAACCAGTTTTTAAGTTGAACCATATGCTACCAAATAACGAAAACTGCATCAAAATCGGTCTAGTAGATTTTACGTGATGCTCGAACAAAAAGACAAACAGACAAAAAATTCAAAAAACATATTTTTAGAAGATTCAGACACGTCCCCCTAACAAAACTCACTTGATTTTTTTTTTCAATATCTTTAATATACAGACACGGCACTTTTACAATTTTATAATAGTATAGACTAGATGTAGAATATTTTGTATGGACGACCAGCTATGTAGGCTATGATAAATGTGATAATCAAAACCTGTATCGTCAAAGCATACTAACTTATAACTTATTGTGGTTATAGAAAAACCTGTTGTTTACATTTAATTGACAATAAACTTTTTTCGAATCACACTTGGCCAGTTTTTCAAAGTAGCAAACGATCATACATCCAGACCACCTAATGGTAAGTAGCTACTGCAGTCACTAAGATAAAATATGGGACTAGCGATAGATACAAGTGGATTTGAATACAAGCCCGAACGCACCTGCTACTCTAAGGACCGAGTTTGATCGTGTTCGCTGGCTTACATGCTTACAACGGAGGTAAACGCGAACACTGCTGATTTACGGCGGAAACGTGTATAACTGCTGTTAACTTTCTGAAGCAAGTTCTACCGCGAGTAAAACAATCACGCAGAAGATTCCCAGATCTAGCAATAAAGTCGATTAGCTTATATAAACAGCACTTTGAATTTTTAGGTGCACCTTCTTTACGAGTGAAATTTAAAGGTCGCGTCATGAAAATACCGTGAGGGAAATTATCGACTACACACCGTCACGATTATGGATTTTAAGGGATGGAGAGAGCTAACGATCGATCGTCAGAGGGAGAGGGAGAGAGATAAGAATAGAAAGAATGCTACAATCTATTGCTTTGTTTTAATCTTACAGATTTCATACCATAACCAGATGGATTCAGAGGAGAATTCATACCATCAAAGCCTAGTGTGAACATAACCAGATGGATTCAGAGGATGATTCATACCTTCAAAGCCCAGTGTGACCATAACCAGATGGATTCAGAGGAGGATCCGTGGCATCAAAGCCTAGTGTGACCATACTGCGTCTATTATGTCGATCGGCTTTATATTCCGACCTTGCGACCCGCTGTGAAGGCTGAGCGTGCCATCGTGTTTGTTCTACTCCTTTGTCAAGCCCGCACCGGTGATAATTGACATTGCGCTGAGGCCAATGTCTGGGTGACCTTTCCGTTTAGTTAGACTGTTTCGCGACTCAATTGGCTTACATTCAAACGCTGGAGGAAACGGATTAAAAATAAGCGGTTACCGACTACGACACTTGTTGATTATGGATTGTTGATAAGCGGCGGTATTTACGTAAGTTATTTTAGAACATTTTAAAATTAAATCAACGGAAAGATTAAGTTAAATTTGTTAACTGTACCTGCAAGATTAAAATTTTTACTTTAGTTCAGTGGCTGCGTTTTTAAAAAATCTTATTTCAAAATCAGTCGATTAAAAGTAATGTATGCTTGCAAATCAGTTATTTTTTTAAATGAACCCAAAAATAGCATAAAAATGTATAATAATAAACGTTGTCCTTTAATGCTTGCATTATGTAATCGTTTCATGAAGTTGCATAATAATACCAGTTTAATATGAAGTAATTAAATGTTGCGTACATATTAAATATTTTGTGTATACACTAGGTTGTACTTAAGGCTAACTTAAAAAGGTTATTAAAGGTATTCAAATCATTTCAGTTATTAAAATCTACCTTAACACAACATCAGTCAAGCTTAATATTAACAGTGCAATTAGGTAATAATAATCAAAGTGTCTAAAACATTTATAATTTCTCTACATGTAATATATTATTTCAAACACAAGAAAATGCGCCTTTGAAATTTTTTGGAGTCGGATGATACACTATTTTTTTATCGATGAGGCACCCAGCCTTTTCCGTAGGCGTAAACAAGGTCAAAAAATAAAGACTTGTCAAATATAATACGAGTCCATAAAATATGGGACGAAATCAGGGCCGTCTGCAACAAAAAATACTTATTGCGACAACACAAACTATGTATTTTTTTATGGCAGTATAGTACAAAGGAACAGGCCTCTTGTTGGTAGGTATGTACGTACCGCTAAGTCACCATTTTTATACAATTGTTGTACCCTCGTTACTATCGGCAGTATGTGCCGGTTATGAGCCGGTTTGTGAAACGTGGGGTTGCGGGTTCGAATCCCGCAGCGAGATAAATTTTCTAATTTGTTTCGTGTCTGAAAATTTTACGGGTGGTAGGTAGAACTTTCATGTTTGACTGTGTCTGTACCACCGACACACCTAGTTGTGCCGTGAAATAGTAGCGTTCGCGCTACTGTGTTTCGGTGTAAGGGTGATAGCCAGAATATGCAGAACTCGAGGCGTTCGATCACTGTCCTCAGAGGTAGGACCGCATCTGCGATCAACCCACGACCGCGGATGTCATGGGCTGCAGTAGCCACTTACCATCAGGTGGACTGCATGCTCGTGTCCTACCTGATAACATAAAAAAAAT
>DWFC01000148.1:0-13099 GCA_018247075.1 Hasora chromus | reverse complement strand
TTATGACATACGGCAGTGCGTGCGAAACCGTGCGTGATTTGCCTAGTCGTAAATTATTAGCTTTGAGTAAAGCTCAGTGCATAGTAAGTATTGTTTCTGGCAGTAAATATTATTTACTGGGATGATTAAATAAATATCAATAGTTTCAGAATTATTAACTATTGATTGCACTGATTATCCTTGTATTGCTTGGCACGTGCCGACTCTTAGATTGTTAAATAATAATTTTCTATGCTTTTAATAAATAATATAAATCTAGTTTGGGTAAGTTTAATGAAATAATTTTAATTAAAAAATGTAAATGAAATTATGGACACAACTTAATTGTTTCTCTGTATGTCTTTCAGGATACTCTATAAAATATATGATAAATTTGTTTGATAAAGATCCAACGCTTGTTCGGTGTACACGGAATATCTGCTCTACAGGTTAGCATAAAACATTTCGGCACCAAAGTTTTCAAGTATAGCCTAGTGACACTTTGTTAGTTCCGTGTCGAACGAATTTCCGAATATGGTATCGGGAAATACAAAAGTGAAAGTGAATGTCGGTATTTCTTGTGCCCTAAGGGAGTGGCGTGAGTCGGGAAGAAAGGAACTATTTGGCTTTATAGTTCTGAATTAGGACATTTTAAGTACGATTTATAAAGCTTCTTTAAATTGATGCTCACGGTCAAATAGAGTTACGCAAAAATTTGTAAATTTATTTTGACAGACAAGTGGCGAAATTAATGCGAAGCCTGTAGAGCTATTACGAAGCTGTCATGACGCTGCGTTTGGCCGCAGCGGTCAGGTATCATGGTGAACGTATTTTTTTGTTATTTGATTGAATATTTCCTTTTGAGTTGGTTGGTTCCAAGCGTTGATCAACAATTTAAAAAAGTGCAAGTTATCGGTAAAAATCTCACTCTGAAAACATATTATTTCTAGAAAAAATACAGTTGCGCTTATCAAAACTGTAGACAAGCCCTATTCTCCGCGGTTCCCCGGGAGCTTGTAAGCTCGTCATTGTATGCAAACGCCGTCCGCTCGGAGCAGGTGACGAGCCTGCGATTCAAAACAAACGCCGTGTACTACGGAAAACAACATACATTCCTACATTCATATCTTTAGGTAATTTCGAAATTTCAAACCTCCGCACGTATTCCGCAGATATCACTATGACAGCTATTTATTTCTGGAAGTAGTTTTTTCAATGGAACCATTGATAAGTGGAAGCAAAAATTATATGCAAACATTTCCTTTGAATGAATGACGTGTATGTGCTTTTGAATTTATTTTAACATCTAACAGTCCGTAAGTGCACTTATAATAACTGCAAAAACTGCGGATACGGTTCTTAAGTTTTTTTACGACTATACGAGGTCTAAAGGTCTAGAATTATATAACACGAGTAATAAAAATAATTATATAACTGTCTTTTGTCCATATTTTGAAAAAGAGCTAGCAATTTGTTTAAACTTTCAGCACTGCCACAAAGTAAGAGCAATAATAAATATAATAACCTTACAATGTTGCCCCATTTCCCATACACACTGTACAGGGGGTACAGAAGTAAATCAAGTTGCGAATCATCGTGATGTTTTATTAACAAGATACAAATGTGCGCTCAGCGCCTCGAGTACGATACATATTGTCAAGACGCTGGATGGACGGCCGCACCCACTACAGCGCGACCACTGGGCCGGAGAATATCGTACGTAGCAATCTCTAGTGCTCTAACTAATGTTATAAAGAGGTGTAAAGTTTGCATGTAGAAAGGAATCGCAGGAAATGGTTATGGGATTTCTAAAAAATATTTCAATATTATTTGAATTGGACTACAACACAAAAACTATTAAGAAACATCCAAACGAGGCCCGGGAGGAGAGTTGATTTGGGTTTTAAATAATTCCTACCCTTACAAAAAATTGTTTACATCAAAATAGATCGAGCATACTTGACAGTTTGGGTATTAACGTGACATATATATGTCGAAATTAACCTTTACTTACGGCTCAAGTATAGGATTTCAAAAGTTATATACTTATTCTATATATGAACCGAATCATCGATATGTCAGACCGGTATGTCGATATCGGGTCAGAGTTGTCATTGGTCAATAGCTTAAGCAGACATTCTTTCAAAAAAATTCAAGCATTCTTAAGATTTGTAGAATTAAATCCAAAACAAGAGTGTGATATTCAGCTCAAGCAGAATGCGAGGTACTTTAATCAGACAGAAGTAGCACCACATCTAATATCATGCATCGTCGTAGGTGCCATAGGCTACTAACCACTTACCATCAGAATGGCTGCAATATCGTGTGTTACTTGATAAAAATACAAGTCACTGTTCATGTGTCAGAAGGGAAACCGTCGTGTGTCGTGACGGGATGTCGTCGCTAATTTTTGATGTGTGTCGTGACTGTGTCGCGTGTCACAATGACCCATGATGCAACCTTGAAATTTCACTGTCAACGCGCCTTAAGAAGTTTCACTTCAAAAATACGGCATATTATTTTTTGTAACTGTAAATGCTGCTTACGGCGTTCCATTTAGTTGCGCTGAAGTGACAAACTCATCTGACCAGTGTTTACCATTGCATATTATCTCGCTCGTCTTATTATTTCGTGCCACCGAGCGCAGGCGCGGTGACGTGGCGCATGAATATGAAACGACTTCAATAGAGACATTGTCATACATCTGCCTGTCTTTGATGGATGGTGGCTCTCAGCGACAGTTGCGTAGGGCTGCCACCTTTATTATTATACATACCTAATAAAATCATTAAATGTATTGTTACTGGTCGAAACTTAAAACTGGTTTTTTATGTCTGGGTTATATATTTTTCTCGATTAATACTCATTGTGAATAATGTAATTGATATACTAATCAATCAATCAGAACATATTTATTTATAAAGGAGCTCATACGGCAAGTAATATGATACATCATTTATTACAATTTTATATATTAATCATTTTAAGTCTTGTCCTTACATCGGATGTTTATTCAAATACACGTTTTGTATTATTTGATGATACATGTCGAACAAATTTATTGTATGGCTGAAAATTAAATCTAAGCACGTCATTTAAACATATCAGATACGTTGGTCACATATTGTTTTTTAATACGATTATAATGCATAATAACATATATTTTAATATGTTAGTAAGTAACAACCCTATAAAAGCATCGATAATGCCTGTTTACAGCCTTGAACTAGTATGGTTTACATAGAAGGAAGTCTGTAGAAAAGCCTTACACCGACTACAGATAAACAATATGGTGTCATCATAAGATCGTCTTTTGTTTTGTACATTATATCTGAGCCTTCACAGGTCTAATAACATGATATTTACAATGTTCATTTTTTACACATTCAAATCATGTTTCAATATGTTAAGAGGTGTAAAAACATGTAGGAAATGTAATTGGTATAGAGTTAACATTACATTTAAATATATGATAAGGAAATCCTATTTCATTAGCGCGTCAAGATGATTGCAAGACATCATTAAATATTTTTGACATTTGAGGTACTCAAATGCCAATAACCAATTGTTGAATTTAACATTTTTTCGTCCCAATTAAGTCTTAACAGAAATCATGAAAATGTTATCGACAGTAATAGGTCAATATTAATGAATATCTTCCCTGCCTTACAGCTTAATCTACTCTTAACTAGATTTTCCTGCAATACCCTCCACCAAAAAGAGAACTGTAAAATCTCTAGCTGCTTCGAAACTTAAAAAGAGAGTACTTACTTGGTATCAATATGCAGTATCTTCATATCCATAGCGTGTACAGTAGTGAACACGTTGGTTGCGCCATGGACCACACACTCTCTGGTCTCGGGCATGGCCAGCGGCGTGCAGGCAGCCAGTAACACTGGCTCGTTGCGGCTGCACAGGGGCAGGTAGGATACGTAGTGACCTCGGACTAGCACCACCTGGTTGGAACAGTGATAGGTTTAAGGTTGTGGATAATGAATTGGATATCACAATTAATTATAAACAACCTTGAGGCTGTATAGATTTTTTAACTTAGAGACCATAGATGTAAAAATAAATTATTTCATTGCTTGTTCAGTTTATGTCGAAAAATACACGTAAAAACTAAAAATAGCTAGGTCTAAGTATGTATATGGGTTTGTTTTGCTATGTTATAAGATAGGAATGAGTAGTATCTAAGGATTATAGCGGCGAGCGCGGTCTCCTAAGTAGTGAGAAGACTAAGTAGGCTAAGTTTTCTGAGTAGGCTTTGTACTTTTGGTCTAAGCAGCATTACGTAACTCATTGTTGGAAGTTGAAGACTATATTAATTTCTCAAAAAGGAGACAAGCATTTATAATTCATAAGGAACTGGTGACTCATTCCCACATGAAAACTAACAAAGCCTGACGAAATCTGTCATACTAAGGTCATTAGCACTGAATATCACTTCTACTAGACATTGTCGGCTCAACTATGACCCGATACTCACCGAAGGCAGTGGGCGTGGCGCTTTGACATTCTTTAAAGTTTTAACAACAATGGATAGATAAGCGTTGTTCGACACAATAGTTCACAGTTCAACCACTCACCGAGTAATCTTCGATCCGGATCCATGCGGCCTTGGACGCTATACTTTATTGTACCGCTCTCGTATTCATAGTATCGGTTACCCAACAACCCATAAATTGTTAGTTATGAGTATAAGTGGATAATAAACAGTTAAAATTGTCGGATAAGTGAATTTGATACGTTGGATTCATGCAATGTGCAATTTGTTGTAATCGTTTTCGTATGTGTGTTTTGTAAAATACTACTTTTGCCCGAGGCTTCAATAGCCTAGAATATTACACAAGCAGCCTTTCTATTTAGCAAAATAATGTTTAAATTGATTGATTATAGAAATTGTTAAATATTAAATATTAAAAAAGCTTTTAAAACCCTGTCGCTGTATCGAAAATACTATTTATCTACACTATATCTAACAATAGAATTTGTATTAAATTGGGCTAGAGCTCTATTAAAAACGAATAAAAAAAATCTAAACCGAATATAATTACAGAGTTTAAGCATACCTACGAACAGTAAGGTTGCGTTTTATAATATGTTTAGATACATATTTGATGATAGGCTACCACTCATTTTAATTAACACCATGCAATGTTAAGCACCGTTGTGCTGTAATTATACGATTGTAAAGTCTAAATGCTAGTCGATCATAAAATCCATACAAGTTTCAATTTATGAGATTAATAGTTATCGTGAGAAACTACTGGACTAATCATATTTAATTGTTCAAGTTTCAAATATATAAATTAAAAAAGTTCCTACTAGGTCTGCGTGTAGGAATTTTGGTTAATTGAACTTGACGTGGCAGCGTATGCAAGATCACGTTAAATTAAATAGCCTTTGAATTCCAAAATAATGCCTCTAAAATTAGTTTTTTTTTTAAATATTTTTTGTTTAAAAATTGCGTAAATCTTGTAAAAGTATGTTTTAAATTGGTCTACCTTTAGTTTTTTTTTAATTCTAAATGAAGAAAAACATCAAACCTTTCTGATCCAAACTATGAATACGCTATAAAAAACTGTAGCTACACAACGCAATGAAGTTGCGTAAAAAATTTAATCTAGTTAACAAGACACATTGAAACGAAGTCAGATGTAGGCCAGATTGTATCACTGCGTATAAATAGAGCACAGGTCACAATTCAGTTCCTTATGATGTAAATACAAGTGACTTCACAACTAACTTGGAACAGGATATTCAATCGTACAAGCGAAATAAAGAATATATTTTAATTTTATATGAAACAACTTAGCTACAAACTTAAAGTTTAAATGTGTTGAATAATAAAATCTTAATTAATTTATTTGTTCGAACTTATTACTTTTAAATTTTACTTACTTTTAAATGTTTTATGTATGTTGTAATATAATAAGATATTAGGAAAACAAAATAAGTGTAGTAGTCTGGTAAAAATGGCCTGACAGGGCCACCTTAAACCTTTGATTAATTTCCTTTTATAAGAGACATGGTAACCTAATATATTTATATACATGGATTAAGAATTTTCTATAATGTACTTATTATCGCTAAAATAAGAAATAAACTAGGTAATATTACGGCTTTTACAAAATATATGTGCAATATATGCACATTGCGTGGGCAGAGACATGCGTGCCGTACGAGACCGACGTCAGTGAACGATGTCAACGTTAACATATGAATCTCTAACACATAAAATTATATAAGTAATTATTAATTCATAGCTAATCATACTTATATTATAAATGGGAAAGTGAGTTTGTTTGTTACTCCTTTACGTCTTGACTATTCAGCCTATCATTATGAAATTTAGCATGCAAATTGTTAGATGAACGACGAAGATGTTCCACAGGCTTTTTACCCCGAAAATATAACGGTTCCTGAAACTATATCACCCCAAATTTAATGCGAGTGAAGCCGCGATAAAAGCTAATTCAAAATAATTTTAATATGCTGATTCCCGCGAAGATTAAGAGCAAGGAAGCAACGTCAACGTGTCTCCGCCCACAACGAAGTGTAATGACGATAGATCAGCCGGATACGGAACGGAGATTACCGTATCGGACGAATAACAGACGCCCAAGCGTATAGCACCGGATTTGTGGTGCACGCAGAGGAGACTGGCGGATCAGCACTGATAAGATTCTATATAATAATTATTATTTAGCTGGCTGTATATATTATAATGATAAATATTATTTAGCTAAATATATATAATTATTATTATTATTTAGCGAGGTATATTAGATATAAGATTAACTTTCAACGAGATTAAGGTGTAATAGATGGAGATAAATACCGATTAATCTTTATAGAACACACCAGAGTTTCATTTAGTAACATTCTGGTAAGTAATGTAGCAAACTTAAATGTTAGTCGATTGATATTTAACAATCCTTGAAGCTAGCTAACATACAAAAAGAAATCTGAGCTGATATTATAGATGCAGACAATAGAACACAGACCTACCTATAGTAATGTGTTTCCTGATGAATTAAAAAAAAATGAAATTTTAAATAAGACAACAACAAACCTTCCACTTAATTAGTTAAGCCTCTTATAATTTGTACCACGCCCCTAATCTGACTTAGAATTGAGTAGGTATGACAGCGCAGGGCGATCAATCGTGACTTATTATCTACTACGAACTTTGAAACCATCAGCTCGGGACTGGAGGTGAACAACCACTTTCTACCACTAACCACATTCAAATTGTCGTGACCTGGTCACGTGTCATAGCTGACCAAAGGCCAGTCAAATCTGATCCTTGTGTCAACAGGATTTGCTACAGTATTAGACTTTTGTATGTTGGACACCTTTTAAGAAGGATAATCTTATGTTTGTCGAAAGGATGAAACGAGTTGTCAACAACAACAAGTGATATTGACAGTTTCGATAAGAACTCCTGCGGTAAGTATTGACTAATTATATAAATGCATATGAAAGTTGAGCGGCAATTTCCTATTTGCTAGCAGAATTATACTTAAGAAATCTTGAATTAAGGGCATGCACAAGCGGCGTCAGGGCCACTGGCGCCTGTGGCAAGAATATTGTAGCGTAGTGCAGTGTGGTTGAGGATAGACTCTAAGAATAATTATGCAGCAATAATTAGCATAGAGTGCAGTATTAAGAAGTATAGGAGATACATAGGAAATATAGGTAAGGGAGGCAGGGCCCCTAATTTTAAGCCCCGGGCCGTTGCCCAATCATTGGGACAGTTCATATGCTAAGTGAGCTGTCAAACTTGTAATATATTTTAACGATTTAGAAAAAATACATAATATTCTGTAGGGAAAATGAACGATAACATTGATTGTGTATTTATTGCCTAGTTTTTATTGGGCTTTGTATGAATGAGCATACAGCTCTACATTACACCTTAGGTAGGTAGACTTAGTGCTTGAAATTTAGAGGTAAATAATAATAAGTGTTCTACCTCACTTTACTAGGTTTATGGAAGGTATTATGTGACGTTAGTGAAAGGCGTCGGATTCAAAGTCCAAATAGGACGTTGTTATAGTTTACCAGTAAGAACAGTGAACACAATGTCCTTACTCTACAATAGTGTCAAAGTTCAAAGT
The DNA here is from genome assembly GCA_018247075.1 of Hasora chromus. Lineage (NCBI taxonomy): Eukaryota > Metazoa > Arthropoda > Insecta > Lepidoptera > Hesperiidae > Hasora > Hasora chromus. The sequence goes on along the minus strand of DWFC01000148.1, from coordinate 4,994 downwards.
TTCATTGTAAGAGATTTACAGTTTTTTAACATTATATACAATTTCGTTGTTGTAGAGAACTCACTTCCTATATTTAATGTTCTAAGGGGATGATTTTTCCCGTGTTTTATTTTTAGATTTATCGTTTTGCGTTGTGCTGTGCATCGTCTGTCAGTCAGTCTCAGAGGTCACAGTGCACCGAAGAAACTATCGAAATTAAGTTTTTCAAGTTTTATTCGTTATCCTAATTTATGTTTTCTAAAATTTTATTTCAAGGTGTGCACTTATCATACACGTTGTAATAAAAGAAACCAACACAAGTTGAATAAGAGCCACTCTGTAGATCGGTCAGAGGAGTCACGCGTCGTCGAGCGGAGTCACGAAACGTTACGTCGACACTCAGTTGATTTTCATCAATCTCAGCTGATGTGCATAAGAGACGTCGAATGATCCCTATCAAACGTAATAAATGTGAGAGTTTTATACGTCATGGAAATTTCGTGATTCGCAGGTTTTCTCGTGTAGATATTGTGTTACAGTTAATTTATAGTAGTAACATTCATCTCGAATTGTGTCATTGTACTTAAAATAATAATCATAACAATTGAGGAAAGCCTGAAGAAATCATGAAAATAAGACACAAGCTCAAAATTTCTTAATCAATCATATCATTACTTTTTAAATGATTTTAATTGTAGAAAACAAATTTTTATCCACATTAAACATAAAATAATTAATAAGCATTCTTAAATCATGGAAAAGTTACTGATTTTTAAGCGTGCATGTTATAAGAGGTTATCAAAAAATCTAAATATGGATTGGAAAAAAATATCCATTTTAAATTAAATATTTACGAAATTCAGTTCGATATAATTTTTTTTTATTAAAGGCGTGACTTTTTAATTGTGTATACGTATCAAAACTAACGGACAGATATAAAGTTAGTTTTGCCGTGAAATAGGGTTCATTCTGATGGTAAGTTATAGTCGAACTATTTTGTGACTTGGTGCGTTGAAAATATTTTGCTTGGTTTGTTAGGATTGATGCAGATTTATTTGAATCTGAATAAATCATGTTATTTTTGATTACTGTCTCAAGTCTCAAGAAGTAAAGCACATTAGTTATGGTATCTATTCTAACTACTGAGGAGACACTCTCTGTGCTTACAAAATGCAGTCAGCTACTGATTAAAACAACGTATTTATTTTAAACATTTTTTTAATAGACAGCATGTTTATAAAAAACCAACTGCCTAACTAAGCTTAATTTGCTATTTATTATTTTATCCTATTAAAACAGCAAGATTTTCCATTTCACCTACAAAACAGCAAGATATTTAACGAAAGACAAACCATATTGTATGCGTCAGTATACTCCAAGCATCACCAACCACAGCTCGGACGTTGTCCGATAACGGAGGTCCCCTATAAGGTCTAGGAGCTCGTTTTGTACAGTTAAATAAGTCATGAGCAGTACTCGGCAATGCACTTGTCGCAGATTTTGTATGAATTTATTGTATTATTAGTTCCGTGCAACGTGTTGAGGATTTTGATAGTTTGCTTCCCTTATGAATTTTTTGTTGATATTTAGAATGCTATTCTCAATATTGCGACCGGCAAGGTATCTAATTGTATTCACTAAAATAATAAAAATTAGATAATTGATCTATTGTGTTACCGAAATGTAATTATTTTTTAATTTATTTGGCATGTTTTTATTGGTTTGATTATTGTTATAAGACACAAACTGTTTTATTGTGTTTTGAAATGTTTGTTTCCCATATTGAGACACACAATTAATAAAGATAATTATCTTTGTATATTTTTTATGCATCAGCAGAGCATACCATGACATGCAATATACAATGGAGTAACCGTCGTGCTAGGCTATGAAGCTCATCTCGCCACGTTGCACGGAGCCCCATACCTGTATCATACTCATTGATGCATTTTCGACTAAGTGTATGAAGATATTAATTTGTATTTATATTTTACGGTAAGAGCAGGACGGTGTATAGCGGACGCCCGCCTGTCAGTGCGAGTTATTTTGAACCTTAGTATGGAGTGTTAAAGTGGTTAACGCGTTGACAGGTGGCGTTTGCGGTAGTGTTAGAGGGATGTAAACCTAGCTTTCTTGATACTGTTAGTCGTTATTGCAGTATTTTGATGCAAATATTATTATTTAATATGCGTATTCATAATAAATTGACTCCGATATAGAATTCTTGCTGTTTTATTTCACTTCTTTAGTCTTGACAAGAAACCCCGACTTTTGTGTATGTAAGATATTTGTATGTGTAAGTTTAGAGTTTTTGTTTGAAGTAATTTTGTAGGAAATGAGAATAAAACCAAGTAATTAAATAATTAAAACAAATAGACTAATATTCAACAATCTTTAATCACAATAAAATTATTCATAAATAACATCAGTCACAAATTTATTATACCTATAACAAAACTAAGTAAAGTTACATTCGATATGCACCACAAGTTGAATCAACCTACAGTCGATGTCTATTACACACTGTATCCACGACTTATTATGTTTCATTTTACTATATAATCACATCAACTGTTGAAAAACGAGGTTCCAACACCAACTTTGACTTCACATCTGGAAATTTTAATAGCTCAAATTTCATAAAGGTGTATCTTTAACATGCAAATTGTGAAAAAATCTATCTGAGGTACCTTTGCATGGAGTTCTTCGTAAGTATTAAAAAGCCTTATAGGGCTGGCAACTCGGTAAAATATAACTTTCCATCAAGTTATGTCTACATGTTTGAACCGTTCCTACTAAAAACCGGTATCCAGAACATGTAGAGTAACTTTAAAAAACTGACACAAACTGTACTTGGAACCCTAACTGTTATCTCTTTTAGGTCTCTTACATGTTAACGAACTAGAATTTCAAATTGCCGCCTCACACTGGTTCATAAAAAACTAAGTCTCAATTCAAGTATCCAATTTGGCCTTTTAATTTTAAAGACGACATCTCCCATAAACATAAAGGCCTTTTAAACTTATTTTTTTTAAACAAAGTTGCTAACATTGATGGTCAACAACACAATACATAATTAAAAAAGTTTGAGATAACATTCCGTCATTTCCATCTAACAACCCTTCAATTGACTACAAATATACAATATTTACAAACAACCAACACGTTACGCACTAGCCTTTTTCTTCTGCACATTCTTCTTATCCGTGTATATCCTCTGGAAGAGAACGAATTTGCCGCTCTGAATGTTCTTGGTTTCGTGTATAGCGCCCTTTATCATCCAAGATGGCCGCTCGCAGTGTTGCCAGTATCGATTGTCTTTGGGTATCTGCAGTTTATCCAACAGCTTTTCAGACATATCCGGGATGATAGGTTGTAGTATTATAGCGCATATTCTGAGGGTTTCTAACGTGATGTGAAGGATTACATCTAGTTCTGTCTGTTTGTCGATGTCTTTCTTTAACTCCCAGGGTTTTAGCGTTTCGAAGAATAAGTTGGCTAGATGCAGCACGTGTATTACAGCGTCGACCGCTTTGTAGAAGTGGTAATTGGTGTAGTGCTTGTGGCAGATATCTGTAAAAAAAATAATTGGTAGTTGAAGTTATTTTTCTTTTAAAAACGCGCTCTGGACCATGTGTTGCCATTAAGTATTGGTATTTATTTTACTTTGATATTTGATATTAATTGCCAGAATTACATCCCTATTAGCGACATTTCCTGCTGGTGCAATGATACAGATGTTTTTTTTACAAATTCAGCGGATTCTATTCCCGGATAGCTTATTTTATTGAAAATGTAATGATGCATATTCTATTTCCATCATCTCAATGAAGACTCCTTACAGCATATCTACTTCCCGTAGTTTCTGATTTGGCTATCAAATTTAAAAAAATACCAGCTTAACTAAATACATTTACTAAATACATTTAGAGCATACATTTCTACTTAAATCCAGTAACATCTAAGCCATCTAGCGCTGGATTCAGAATACTCAGTGTGGGTGTCATAAAAGGCGGCTAAAGGCTAGGTCTATCAGAAGATGGGCAGCAGCATCTCTCTGAGCTATAGCTCAAGTTGTTCAAATTGCTCAAGTAGTTATATATAACAACCCTACTGCAGTCACCAACACGCACGGCCAAGCGCGGTGACTACTATAATCCGCATCTGCGATCAACCCACGGTCACAAATGTCATGGGTTGCAGTAGCCACTTACCATCAGTTATTTACATCTAACCAACACAACACCCAATGACCCAATCTCAACCCACTCACCGGGTAATCTCTCCACAGCCTCCAGCAAGTTAGCAGCCACCTCCAGCTGCGACACGGCCGCCAGCTCCTTGGCATGCAACGCCGGGAGCTCCCCCCGCGGGTTGAGGGCGGTACCGCAGCACCGGCTCGCCAGGTTGCCGAGCGTGTCCGCTAGTTCAGAGTTGGCGACGTTGATGAGCTTTATTTCGCTGAAGTCTGTGGATGGGTGGAATGTCAGTTAAGGCTGTGACAAAGGAGCCTAGAATATATGAAGCCATGAAAGCCAGAGTGGCTAATGTCATTTTTTCAATTCACTTCATTTTATTTCATAAAACCACTTCAAATTAAATTAATAAAAGATAATAGGTTGATTAGGCAGCGTTTAACTGTGTGTTCGTGGATTAGGTAGAAAGTACTTGTGTTATGCTGAAATCTCAATAACGATTTTCAAAATAAAAAAAAAATGTCGTCTTCTCAAGCAAGATGTACACAAGACCTATCTAAGAAATTGTAAATTGTTCAAATACCCCCAGTAATTACTTTCCTGGATAAAAAAAATTGAGGGGAGAAAGGTCCTGAGAAGGGGAAATTTAAATAGCGGCGAGGGGAAACGGAATTATTAAAGTGGAAGCACTGTTGACAGTACATGATATGACACATGTAAAATTGTAAATACTAAATAGTGAAGTGTACTAGTGTAGATACATTTAATGGTAAATAATATTCTTGCTAGTAAATGTTACAGGTAACCTCGTAGAGAAAT
>DWFC01000147.1:0-13131 GCA_018247075.1 Hasora chromus | reverse complement strand
AGGGCATCGAGGTCTGAAGCTTTTTGCCTCCCGTGTTGCATACTCTCAATACTGTGCTCTAAGCTTAAGAGCATAACTCTACACAAATCCTTAGAGTCGGTCGAGTCGACCGCACTGTACTACGCTAATGATTGGTAGATTTCTTTCACCGCCAAAAACTAACAATCTATATTAATCTTCCTTAGTGGGCGCCAAAATGTTTTTGCCTAGGGCGTATGTGGCCCTGACGCCGGCAGTCTGAAACAGACACGTAAACCGCCGAAGGACAGTGGTCCCTTCTAAGCTGAAATTGTATATCAGTGAGGATGCATCTTCTGACAGAACCGCCGGAAAAAAATAACACAGTGACTAATCCCGGTTGAAGATTTATTATCGCCATCAAAATCATTATTAATATCGGACTGTGTTCTTGACTAGTCAAAGTTGGAAGTAAAATTACTTAACGTTAAGTAAACGGTACTAAAAAATGTGTGGAATTATTTGAAATTGAAATATTTAATTAAACGTTAAACAGATTTTGTATTCCCCAGTACAATTTCGGAAACTTCATGGAATAATTTTCAGGGTAATCCCTATATATATTTAATAAGTTAATAATAAATAATATGAAACAGTATGTGGTTCCTATAAATAAAAGTGAAACGTGAAAACGTAGTTTCTTCACATATTTTCACTATACTTTCTCGCCGATATAAATGGGAGAGAACATAGTCTCAGTTAATTTTTGTGCGGTGCTAAGGCACCGCAGGTCAAAAATTATGGATGAATTGAAGCGACCAAGTGGTCGTCGTGACGATTCAAACGGCTGGGCTTATTACTTATAGTTTCTAGGAGAACCAAGCGATACCGTGTTTCAGGAGACCTTAGTAGCGGCATCTAGTTGGCTGTATCGCAACATTTAGGACTGCAGGTTTCAATAGGCGTTATTCACTGAAAACATCCAGAGCGACATCTAGCTCCCGAATGTCGCAACATTCGGCGCAACAGAGGTGACGCTATCAGACTAAAAGTATGGTCTAAAATTATTTTTTCGTGTCTCTTAAAAATCAATTAAATAAGAATTTGAATGATTTTTTACGCCAAAGCAATGTCTAAAATTCAAGGTAGCTTTGAAAATGATAATGTGTGTAATGTTTAATTTTTCCCTACAGTAAGTTTCATATTTCAACACGATATCAATAAACAAAAAATAAAAAACATTCATGTACTTAATGTTTTGAATTTTTCTGAAATCCAGCTTTTTAATATTTTTAATAGTTACAAAATTAAATCTTAAAATTGAAAAATATTTCCAAGTCCAGATTAGTAAGTCTGAAGCTATTATTTTTCTTTAATTTTCTTTTTCCTGACTATGAGTATATAATTCACAAACCTAAAAGTTACTGGGGTGGTGATGGATGGGATTGTGGTTGCTCTAATATGTTTGCATTGTATCTGCTGTATTCTCGCCTACGAGGATAGTATTTTTGGCTGATTGTTTTGACGTTCATAAAGAACTAATTATATATGTAAATCTAATTTGAATAAACGAATTTGACATTGACTTTGTATGTATTAGTGCTAAATATGAGCGCCCTAGAACAATACGTCATGGTGGCGTTTCCTTTCCTTCCTGGGGTATGTTTTATTTTTATCTTCTTACTTTAACTAAACTTAATGTTAGTTTTTCCTACAAAAATAATATTTAGACTTTTTATTCAACATTATCATTTTAGTTTAAAAATTTCAAGTCTCCTTCAAGTCTTCTTGAAATATTCATGTAATGGAAGGCTAAAATTTAGCATTAAAATTATTTTATAAAGGAAAAAAAGTTAAAAAAATACACTAACTACAGATAGTATGTTAGATCACCACATAGCAAACCGTTAAATGATGGATCTGACTGAAATTAAAATTTGACGTTCCTCATGTACTTTCTGTGTTAGCCAGAATTAAAAAGAAAATAGACATGCTGTTTCTATTTTTAATATACTTACGCTTTTTATACTTTTACTTTAAATTTCACATTTACCTGTTACATGTAACTTAATACTTTTGGATATATCTCGCGTCATCAATTGAACTATAAAATAATAACTATAAGCTACTACAATATATTATGTTACATCACAATTTAATACTATAAACGCACATTTAACTTAGCTTCAAACTATTTTACGATCTTCACACAGTTTTTGTATCACTCACGTGTTGACTCTGGTTTATATAATGAAATGCATATCCAAACAGAAATGTCTCACCATAGTTGCAGTTGGGTTTGATTGGCCTGCGGGCAGGCGGCGAGCGAATGAATGTTTGAGAGCAGGGTGACTTTGTAGTTGGGCTGGATGTGGTGGATTCTGTACGAGAACATGTCTAACAGGTTGTGGAATATACCCCACGCATAAGACTTGAATACGTTGGGTAGCAGTTGGTCTGTGAAGAGAAATAAAACGTATTATGTAGCAGATTTACATTTGAATTAACTGTGCCCTTTGTTTATCGAGAAAAAAGGGTTATCGCCACAATACAATCGTCATGTTATTTAAAGCTTGAATCGTTGTCGGTATAAGTATTATTTCCATGGGACAAAAATATTTTGTAAGATAAAATATATTATCCAATAGGTATAAGTCGTTCTTTTATGTTTCAATATAAGCATAACGATATAAACATAAAGAAATAAGGCAAGTATTTTGAACACAAATAGTATCATAAACAGTAAATGCTTACTAATAAATCCTTTGATTCCAAGCGATTCAATTTCCGTGTACACCAGGAGCCTGCTGTAGGTCTCGACGAGCGCGGGCGCCATCATACTGCTGCCGGGTATATTCGTCTTGTTCTGTGCCAACTTCGCCACGTGCGTCACTATCGAATGTATCAGCGACATCTTACAATGGAGCGTGAGGCTATCCAGAATGCACATAGACAGGGGTACCGTTGGCAGAGGCGTGGACGGATTCCCGTTTGGCATGGATTTCTGACTACCGAAGAGCGTCTCTATGATGATTCCCATCGGGCGCGCGTAGTATTCTTGGTTGGTAGAGTACGCGTTGCAGAGTAACGCTATGCGGTAGTCGGACCCCATAAGTGTTGGGGTATTATTCGATGTCATAAGATGTTGCAGATACCTGATGATAAAATGCATTGTATATTGTAATTGTATATTATTAGTTTGATTTGGCTTACTCAATTATTTTTAATAAGTTTATAATTCTACATTTCAAGAAAGATGAATTTGTCTCGTGCTCATGATATTATGCTCATGTTAAAATTATGAAAATTTGAATGCTTATTTGCAAAACAGGGAATAACTTACTCATATTGTATTTTTAAATTTTGTGGCATCGCCATTGTCTTGTGTTCGGTTTCTGCTTTCTTCAAAAGATGCATCCAAATGCACACAACCGCCATCTGGTGCGTGCAGTGAGCCCGCGTACAGTCTGGCACAGGCAATGGCTCCTTCTCAGGATACAACAGCTCATGAAGTTTGATTATGGGTAAAAAGTTTGACAACGGATTTCTCTGAATACTTCCAGATATGAATTGTAGAAGTACCCACATTAGATGATCCCTCCCTTTCTTCATATCATGGCCGATCAATTTATTATGAAGACCCATTACAATATTGGGAAATGCAGCAAATCCAATCAGTATTAAATATATGACCTGGGAGGAGAGATGCAACCAGCACCAGTGAGTAGAGGACATCTCATCATCTTCTGTTTCTTGTTCACTCTTTTCCATTGGCAGTATCATCAATTCAACCAGCTGATCTTCCAGTGCTATGCAGCGCTGCTTGTGTTGCTTTTGCAATCCCAACATTGAGCACATCATGTCCCTTGAGTACGGCTGCTGCAACACATGTCTTAGAAGAGCAATTTGAGGCTTCAATAACTCATCGTCATAGGGTAAATTGCCTTTAAGTGAAAACTTCAATGTTGTGGGATCCAATCTCCAAGGATTTACGAGATGATCGGCGTACCCCGAAAATTCAACAACAGGCAGCATGTGAGAATGTCCAATTATAGACACCATTTGAGCACATGGCTTGAAACTTTCCACGAATGTTGAGAATAGTTTAGCTAGTCGCTAAAAAAATAAAAAGTTCAATTAAAGTCATTGATCAGTAATTAATTAATTCATTATATATAAAGTACATTGGGACAATACATAAAGTTCTTAGAGACAAGTAATATTTTAAACAAATAACTTAAAAACAATAATTTACTTGTGGTTAATAAGATTGTGCCTATTCATTTCATATCTCACAGGTTTATTGAAAAATATTACACTTTGATTCACAAGTGAATTTACACACATAGATTAGTACATTTGTATTCTCAATATGCATGTATCCAGAAAGTGAAAACTGCCTGAAAAAATTGATTATATCAAATACATATGTGGATGTGGATTTCAAATTTTATATTATGATCAAACATTATGACAATAGTTGCAATTATAAAATCACTACTAACATTGTAATTCAGGCCTATCACAAGATATGTTTAAAATATACATAAACAAAATTTTATCAACATACTAAAAATGGTTATTGAACTTGTTTAAATTTTATTTACTTGTTTTTATCTACTACTATACCATTTCCAACAAATTTATAAAAAAGGTGATAAATATATGGAATAATTCAAAATGAATGATTTCCCGTAAATGATTGTCAATTTAAATTGAGTGTTCAAAAATGTCGTGTTTTTAAGACTGTTTAGCCCAATGTATAAATATGTTTGGTTGTTTTATTAAATAAAAAATATTCAACTACAGCAATTTAGTAATGATGATTACCTTACTAATAAGTTGTTTCTCATTCTGATAAAATTATGATATAATGATCTCATTCTGATATAATGATTTTTAAAGTTTTATGTATTTGAGTTTCAAATCATCAATAGGCAACTGTACTTGATATAATTATATTTTTTTAGACATAATTATGTTGGAGGTCTTACCCAGTGTGGCCAACGATTGTTGTCAGGGTAGTCCTTATGTATTTCAGTCACAATAAAGTATGCAGGGAGCAATGATGCATTTCTGTCAAATATGTATTCAATTACTGCATACAGAGCTTTGAGCTGTGGGATTGTGCTCGAGTTCAACCTGAATGGCAGAGTTGCTGCCTTTTCTCTGCATCCCTGAAAAAAATTGAAAATTTTCCTGTTATTCTTTTCGTGTAGTTTGTATGTACTGATGACTTCAAGTAAAGTATGGAGTAAAAAATACATCAATCACACTCAAAGAATTATCATCACACTTATTATTGTAGTGTTCAAAAAGGCTGTGCTTGCTTCATACAATCACTGAAACTAATTTCGTATTACTGAAAAGATTTTGTATTACCTATTAATTTTTTTATTATTATAATTTGAAAATAATATCACCAATTTTTGAGGCTTACTTAAATTCGAACTTCTAGGGTTAAATTAAATCAAATAAATTTCAGATATGGCAAGGCGAAAAAAGTCCTTAAATCCCTCTCAATCAGAAACTATTTTAGGTATCTACTTTCAATCAAGCAGGCTTCAAACTTCATTGTTAGTTTTCTTAAAGTTTTAGTAAAAAAGAAAATAGACTTAAAGTAAATAAAAATCTAGTTCTGGAAATTGTTAGGTCTATACCTAATAAACACTTTTGTATTGTTTATGATAACTACATAATGTAACTGGAAAATGACTTAATCACTTTGTCTTTTTATTAATTTCTAGGGAAATTATATGTCCAGATTTTGGAATTTTGCTATATATTAGATTACTAATATAAAAAGAGTGGTTTGTGAGTTTTAGGATGAAGTTGCAGGCAGTAGCCATTTTAATTAAGATTTGTACAATTAATCATTATTACAATTAATTGGTATTTGCTGGCAATATATTTAAAAACATTATCTTTACCTTCATAATTTCCCTCACACCTTTATAATCAACTCCACCAATTATTCTCCTTATCAAATGGAAACATTCTATCCAATAGTCAGCATTTTGGTATATCAGCTTTTCATTTCCCAAGATGCAGTCACAGAGTAATCTGTACAAAAAAGCAATTGATTTTATGAATGTAAAGACATTTAATATATTTTCTATCAATTATATTTCATCAATATAATTGATAGAAATGAATTGCAAAGCCAAATGTAACTAAGAATATTGACATTTGGCACTTGACAGCTGGTTTATTATGTTTTGAAGACCTCCAATATCATAATATCATTGATTGTATAAGGGCTTTGAGCTTAAATAATAAATAAGTTTATACTAAAAACATTTGCAAAATTGTCATTACAGTAATACCCTGACTTTTGCGTAATTTAGACAAAAGCAATTCATTTTCCCACCCAAAAGCTGGTGCTCCGTCCAGTCAGTATTCAGTTTACGACATGTTAAAACATGTTTCACATAGAATTGATTAACATGTGCATTTATTTTACCAATAATTTCTAATTATGTCATCCAGAAGAATAAAATACGAGTCATTTAAACATTTATCTACAATAAGTTACTGGCATGCTATGAAAAATTTTTATGTAAGAAGTAGAACAAATTGAATATTCATGTGACAATTTTATAATATATGTAGCCTTCGACATTAAAATAACTATGTCTTAGATTGTTTCATTCATGACATGTTTGATTATTGAAACATTTAATTGAAGAACATTTATCTCCTAAAGGATTGTTTTACTTATATTTTGGCTCCAATTAAACACACTTTATAGGTATTTGTATGCATAGTTGAAATCCAAATTACATACATTTGTCTTATGAAGTTATTGCTCAGTTGCGCCTATTGCATAAGTTCTAGGTATTACTGTACCAAAATCTGTCAATACCAATTTAGTATCTCCCAGGGCACATTTATTTGTGAGACATAATTCATGTAAAAATAACGGTTTAGTTAACCGGCCTTGCTAACCCTCCCTAAAATATATGGTTATGTAAGATCCATATTAATGGAGTTGGAATTGATTGAATAAACCACTAGAATTAAAGCCACACATTTATTATAGTTGGTATACATAATAAACAAAGATACCTGGCCTGCAGAATGTTAGAGTTGACTAAGTTTTCCAGCAGTGCTAAGAGCTGCTTCATTCTGTACCGGTTGGTGAGCATGGCGGTGAGCGTCAGGTACTGCCGGATGGAGGACTCCTGCAGGTCCGCGCTGGGCGTGGCCATAATCGCACACAGCTTCTTCTGGCACATGGATAACCTTTCATTCTCCTGCTCCGGCTTGTACACCAGAAAACAACTAAAAGCTTCCTCCACTGTCTCCACTCTCTGGCAAGTAAACGACACGAGGTTACCAAACAAACTCATAAAAGACACAAACTCAAATGCAAATGACACATACCAGTATTTCGTTGACGATACTCGCTACTTGGGAATCAGCCATTTTATATTAGTTCAGTTATTCTTAAGATAATACATCATTAGAACACAAAGCGTAAGTATACTACTATTTGTGTAATTAAATACAGAAGATTATACTCGAAATAAATCGAACATATTTTTGACTACACGACACCAAACGAAAACCAAATGAAACCAAAGCAAGACTGACAAGTCGGACTATATATCAAAGAAGTTGACAAGTTTGAAGGAATTTTTCTTTTTTAATTATTGCCATGTGCCTAGTTCTTAAGAAAGTATACTGAATACTGGTGTAATGGCCGTGAAATGGTAACAATTTTTTATTTAATTTGATTAAGATGCAAGAAAAAAATACGCAAGTATGCATTGATCAGGAAATATATGATGTTTTAAGATGGTAAACGAAGAAGTTAGGGAGAAAAAAAGGTAGATTTTATTTTTAAAAATTGTTAAACGTTCATTTTGAGGCAATTATTTTTTATTACAATGTAAACAACCTCTAAAAGCAACAGTCATTACGAATTTCTCAAATTTAGGATATTTTATTTTAAAAAAAGTGACAAGTTTCGCATGTAAAAAAATTATACACTGACAATACTGACGTAAACGAAAAAAAGAATCAGTCACCGTGATGTGTGAGTGAGAAAAGCGTATTTGTAGTGTTGAATGTTGTAATAAAGACGTTTGTGATATTCTTCGTTTTTATGGAAATTGCCAAATTATAGAACTAATTTATGTTTCCGTCGGGTTGTTGTAAATAATAAAAAGCTGAGGTGATGGAGTCGCCGCCTTCCTTCTCGACTCATTCGGAGGCACCTCCGTTGAGCGAAGATAGTGGGCTACTGATTACAAGTGGCTCATTTTCGAGTGATTCCGCCAGTGGATGGCATCATATCGCATCCGAGGTGAGTACCCCAGTCTCGTAGCTCGTCACCAGCGCTGCCAAGTTATTATAAACAAAACATAACCCATGTACGCGCTGTGTTTTGGGTGCACTTTGCGTGACCACGTTATTCAAAATTAACCTAGCGACTGTGAGTCTTATTAGTCTGAATAATTGGCAATGTTATTTGTTTAGTACAAGTACTTTGTTATCGTTCTACTACTATTCAGGCTTGTCATTACAAAGTTTATAGGTTATGAAAAGTTGTTGAACAAACTTTTTAAAATTTCCAAACAACCTCGTATTGCGTGTACCACCGAGGTGCAAACAATGTTTGATGCGCAGAGCGCTGCTAATGAATATGCAATTGGGGAAACAAACAATAAACAACTTCCTAATTAATTTTACATACATACTTACATTACTTTATAATTATGTACCTATCTTGTAAAATCTTCATTTTGTACTTCTTCTAAACAACAAAGCGAAATTTCTTTTTGCATATAATACCTGCTGACTTCATTAGATTTAATTGCATAATTATAATTTTGTTGTAACTAGTATACTGCTTTTGCTATGACTAGTTAAGAATGCTTGTTTGATTTTTATTTATTTATTGTCTTGTGTTCTATTATTTTTATGCCTGTAGATTTGTTAAGCCTTTATTTACATTGCTAATGTGCACTTACCTTGGAACCTGTAATCACTAACTTGGTATATGTTTATAATTTGTAATAATATAATGAAATGAGATTGTCTAAACATATATTGTTATTTCTTCTTCTTCCTTTTATACTATAATGAACTTTTATGATATATTATTTTCCTAATTTTTAGATACAACAGATTTTTAATATGCCAGCGGTCTAGCTAAACTTTATTCCCTTACAATAATAATTTGTTTCTAAAAATTGCTGAATTTAAAATTGTTAGTAATAAGAAACATAATTGTCTACAACATAAATGGTTTAATACTGTCCAATTTATAAACTAATACAATTGAGGATACTGAAACAAGCCATTTATCACAGTCAATATGGAGGCTTTGCGGCCACTTCTATTTAAACTAAATTAAAATCAAAGTAGTTACTTTCTTAACAAAATTAGCTATAGTTATATAACAAAGAAAAGCACTGTTATGTAAGGACATTTTGATAAACACTGCCGGTTATAGAAGTCCACAAATAGCAAATAGGTAATACCTACATTTAATTTATTACTGCTAGTCAATTATGTGCATTTATAAAGTTGAACAATGGTTTGTTATGAATCACCTTGTTTTGATCAAACATAAGCATACATAAAACGATTATATTATAAGTGACAAATAGCTTCTTAACAAGGAAAATGAGTTATAGATTTGTCATGATGAAATAAAAGCAGAGAGATAACTACTCTGATTCACAATAAATCCTTGGCAATATAATAGTAGGGCAGAATCGTAACGGCAACCCACTCTTAACCTCGCTGGCGATGTTTTAGGATAAGACGATAGAGCTCTCGAAATCATTTGTGCTAATGCAGGCCAACGCTAGGCAACGACGCGTGCAGTCGTTAACTGGTCGGAAGTACCAAGAACGTAAGACTGCGTCGGTAGGCCGAGCCGGCCGGGCGTGAGTCGGCAGTCGACATCTTCCGACATGAGTGGTTTTACGCCGATTTTCCACTTTAGCATCGTTCAGTGCGCTTAGTCAATATAGACGCGTATATTCGTAACCATTTGTTTATGACATTCGCTTCACATTATATTTAGATTGACGTGTCGCGGTCGGTGGCGCGCTGGTCAGTAAAACATGGAGTCGCGTGTTCGATCAACACAGCGAAACTTTTTAGTACATATTTAATATAGTAAGTTCCTTATTGGGGATTTATATAGTATGTTCCTTATTGGGAAATCAATTCTAATTTTTCTGATTACTATATTTATTTCTCTAGACACGAATTCCGATAAAATTATCAGGCGATTTTTTTTTATTTCGGATTCTGGCAGGTATTTTGAACGTTGCAAATGGAAGATATACAAATCTTCTACAAATCATATCTAACTAAAACGAAGTAGGCAGAAAGATTAAAAATTGCATTCTGCTCAATACCTTTTCTCGTGTTGCGCATTTATAGAAACAATATCCTCTTTATCACTCGAGTTTATGGTCACTAGAATATTTAACAACTATGGGCGCCAAAATGATATAATGAATTATAATATTCTGTAATGTAATGTATATTGTTATAAAATACGATATACTACTGCTTGCGAAAATAAAACATAATAATTTATATAAATAAACGCAACGCGCGCACATTTTTAATAATGACTATGAATGAGCGATCTACATTTAAAGACATTAAATTATAAATAGTCTATGGTATGCTGAATTCAACCTATTAAATATTCCGCTAGACCAATAAAAGTTTAATAGTATAAAACACGGTCAGGTATAGTTGTGGTCATCGTTCTATACGTCACGGTCACGTCCCTATTTTTGTTAATACAACTGATCGCCTTGTGGTCACTAGTTGGCGGCCCCAGAAATTCAAATCCTTGCTTTTTTGGTTTCACATAGGTTAATTAATACTGTAGTTCAAAAAGCTTTTTCATCCATACTATCCATATATCCACCCTATTAAATTCGAAACTCTCTGTCTGTTACGCTTTCACGCGTAAACCAATGAACTGATTTTGATAAAATTTGACATATAGGTAGAATATAGCGTAGGAAAGGGCATATACTATTTTTAATTTCGAATTTGTACCTGGTTTAGATTAGGTACATATAAACTGTGCGGGCGAGGTCGCGGGCAACAGCATAGTTGATATGTAGATAGTAGTTATTCGCATGGCCTAACACAAGAAAGAGTTCTTTTAAAAATCACTATTGCCATCAATGCAACAAGTCACAAATGTTCGATGTCTGAAAAGCCCTTAAATGTGCAATGAAATGACGATACCTGTCGGAGTATGTCCACACAGGTGGAATCGCTATAAAATAAAACAATACGAGCTTATTTCAACCGACCCTCAACACAACAACATGGAATATTCCACGCTGCACTTGAACTATTTTACCCTTTGACACCAATTATCTAGTTAGACTACCTACTAACCGAGATACCACTCCGGAAAGGAAGTTTAGTAGCGCATGCACGCAATCGACGCGACTTGGCTTCTCTGAGTTCGTTCCATTATCGAACGTATAGGCACTTACGGGTACCTGAAATGATATTAAATTTAAATGCGTCTCGGACATAGCGATTCGATTTGCACCTCCGGTACGATTAACAAAGTTATGCCTAGCTAGGGTCACGTCGACGGTCCCGTTCCCATACTTATTTCCAGTATGTCTGATTGAGGATTTTGTAATTGTTTTTAGTTTAGACCGAGCTCACAATAACTTTACCAAACCTGTAAATTATCATTCGGAAAAATATGCTGATAATTTTTCGATAATGTCCCTGCGTAATGATGAAATACTGCACTGCGGTATTTTTCAGAAAACCTACAAGATAAAGTCTGACAGCCATCTAAACAAATTGTTATATCCTCCTATTGTAGCCCTATTCGTTTTCTTTCGATGTTATTATACTGGTAATGTTAACATGTTAATCTGAGACCTTACCATCGTCACAGCCAGTTGTTCTGTGATGGAGTGGATACTTTTTAAAAATTGACTACATACATTGTAACTATTGCATCTGTGATAAATCATGTTAGGGGCTACAGTCACTTACCATGTTCTAAACGTTTATAAGGATAACGGGCTCGTGCCTGCTTTCATCCTTTTCAGAACATCCTTTTATTTTATAAACACAGACGAAAAATGTCACGTGATAGCTGATTGCTAAGTCCGAAACTACGAATAACAACGGAAAATGCTAATGAGTCTTGCCGAATTTTTTCGAAACCATGCGTCATTCAATTTTTTGTTTACGTTCTCTCTCGTATGTCTACGCGTGTTTTCCTGGCATATTCGGTAACGAACATATTTTGTATTATTTTATTATTAATTGAACTTGGATTCAGAACATAAGCTAGCATATATATTACTTAAATAAATCTGTTTTCCGTGTACAGTCGGATTCAGAATAGTGCTACCCCAACCACACCTGCGGGTGTCGTAAGAGGCGAATATAGGCTAAATCTACCAAGAGATAAGCAGTAGCATCTCTCTGTGCAATATAACCACCCTACTGCGGTCACCAACTCGCAGGGCCAAGCGCGGTGACTATGGCAAATCTCACCCTTTAATTAGGGGAGGCCTATGTCCAGCGTGCAGTGGACAGTAAAAGGCTGATGGAAGGACATCTGTACAAGCGAATCGAATTTCAAATAGGGGTGGATAATTTATTATTTAAAGAGGCTTTGAAGTAGCATCTACAAATAACAAAAAAAACCGTACGTTATTATAAAACATAAATATTTATCATTATCATTTTTGGTACTGTAACAAGGGAATGTAATGCTGAATCCAATATATGAATTAGCTTCAAATATAGAGGATCAAGTTGTCAGAAAATTCAATTTATCACGTTAATCTACAATTAATTTCTTATCATACTCACAATTGGTTCTATTGGTTGCTCTTAAGTTGCGAAATTTATTTTACTTTACTAATAATGTTAAAGTCTAAATTAAAACAGTAGGAACAGAACCTTAAAAGTACAAAAAACAATGATATTACAAATCGGAACGAATTTACTCTAGTTGTCGTTAGTTTGTTACTCATATTTGGCCACGCTTCTTTATGACATAGATTATTAAAAACGTGGTTTTAATCGAAAAAATAGAATCATTATTTGCGTTATTGTAAACTTTTTTATCGTGAATGATAGATTAATATACGTGTGAACAATTAGTCCTAAAATGCAACGGCAGGATAACAAATC
>DWFC01000146.1:0-13131 GCA_018247075.1 Hasora chromus | reverse complement strand
ACTGTTCATAATTGGCGCTTAATGAGGAAAATGGAAAACCTTGCATCTGTTTGAAATGTAGTTGTTGAGATTTACGCTGTAGTTTGCGCTACACTTTGTTTATTAATTCTCTTATAATGTTAGTTCTAGAAAATAGGTAAAAAACAGATACCCTGATACAAGTTCATTGTCGTTCATTGAGGAAAGTGGATAAAATGTCGTTAAATTCAATTGCATTTTTTCACTTTTTTATTCAATTATTAAGCTTTAATACAATTAAAAGCGATTGATGTTCTGACTAACACGTAATAACGCCATAACAATCACAAACCAAAAACATTTGTAGATACTGGTTGTTTGATATAGAAGTAGGTAAGATGGCGAACTTAACGTAGCGGCAATCGCGAACAGAAAGGCGCACAGGACAAGTTTATCTGATCGCAGCTTAGAACACTCTTTGAACATTATTTCTCTAGCGTACTACTAAGGGCCTGTTCAAACGGTTCTCCGTAAAAATATAGCACAAACTCTCGCTAGTCCTTGTAGATGCACTGTTAAGACTACACAGAACTGAACTTACGTTGCAGCGAGAGCGCTTTGGGTTTTATGGATATAAAATAGCAAATGAGCATACAGACCGGAGAGGATGTAATCACCGGGAAATAACTGCGCCAGTATGTGGATTGTGGTCATGTTACTGCCAACATACTTCTATTGGATGAAAGTAAATTGCAAGAGGCGAACTCGGCAGGTATCAGAAGTGAGTTAGGTAAATATTTGTGTTGTTGTAGAGTTCATGTTATTTTTGAAATAGCTATCTTGCCTCGTAATCCCTGAATACATAAGAGCGCGTATCAATGGCCCTGCGTCAAAACAAGTGACAACAAAAATTGTTTACTATACCGGTTGAACCTACATAGTTGTCATGTAAGACTCGTATAACTGCATTATTAAAAAAAAAAACGCTACCCGACCTTGATCCACACAATGCTATTACAGATCATTACATACCACAAATAACATATCTATCTCTCCCTGTTACATTACATTTTCCCACGATCAGTGTGCCGCAATCTTATCAGAGAAAACATCTGATAATCTGCTTGCTCGGCCGTGCACAACATCCGCACCGCATGAGTACCTACCGCGTAGTGAAAACACAATTATAACATTGTGCTCCGTATCACCGCTGCGTTAATAGTTCACGGGTGGCAAACGCATGTTTAGACGTATCCGCGTCACAGCGATAATACCGCTGCAATACACCACATCATTTATGACAGTGACAGCCTGAAGAAATAGACGCAAAAGATCCAATTTATAACTTGGATCAAAAAGAAAGTCCCGCTTTGTATTTTTTTATGTTATACAGTTTAATGGTAAGTGACATATGCAGCCTATCTTAACACCTGCGACCAAGATAGATAATACACGTGATGCCACTCCCTAGAAAAAATTCGAACTTTGCTCCTCACTCTGGGTAGGCTACCAAACCCTACTAGTTCCGTGACAGTAGTGCGAGCATTACTGCTGCACGTTCTACTACCGTTAAATTTTCACATCAACAAATATTTTTAAAATTCGTCTCGCTGCGGGAATTGATCCCTTGACCTTTCGTTTCCCAGACCCGCTCGCCATCATCTGTACTGCAAAGGTTGTTGACTCTTGCTTAGAATAGAAACGGACTAAAATAAATTAATTATACTGCAGTAGGTACTAAACTATAAAGCCAAATTCTTGTACAGGCCACCAAACACAAGCCAAATATATGCGTTATCGCTTCACTCATACAATATACCTAGTAACACTTAAATCAAATCGCCACGACATCTATACTATTATAAAATTGTAAAAGTGCTGTGTCTGTACATTAAAGACATGTAAAAAAAAACAAGTGGGTTTTGTTAGGGGGATATCTGAATCTAAAAGTATTTTTTTGAATTTTGTGTCTTGTACAAGCATCTCGTAAAATCTACTGGTAGCTTATGGTTCAACTTAAAAACTAGTATACTTTTTATGCCCGAAATTCCATGTAAATCAGGCAGGAGGAGGGCCCATATATTTTCTACGCGGGTAAAGCTGCGGAGCACAGTCTAGTAGTAAATGAAAACAAAATGAACTTCAAAATGAATTGAAACTGCTTAGAATTTAATATATTCGTCGTGTCTGGTTCTAATTAGTTATCAATGTTGCATTCGCGCTATATACTCGACTAGCGCAGTGTCGTCCAGTTTGTGAAAGGTCGCTTGTTTTGATACTTGCCCCATTATTATGCATCAACCCGGGTGATAAAATAAAAGGTTACATAGTTCTGTTGAATGATAAAAAAATCTGAATATACTTGATTTTTTTATCACATTTTACAACGGCATCTATTTTTTAGATAGTCAAAATCATCTATGAAACTCGTGTTATAAAACCAGTTGCGAAATATTTTGTGTCAAAAAGGTGCGAGAGGTGCAATACTCAAGACATTCACAAGTTAAAAGAGACCTTTTGCTATCTTGCCGTTATGACAGCTGACCATTGCGTCAAAATATCAACTGCCTATTGGTAGTTTCGTTTACCACGGGTACATTCATCTTAACATTTTACATTGACATCAGTGAATAATCACGAGAAAATGCTACGAAAAAAATGTTATCTGATGTACACAACGTTAATAATCTGAGAAATGGCTTAGGGTAATATGATAATTAATTAGCTATTAAGAGACTACACAATGCTTAGGAAACTGTAATTAATGTAGAAACGTTAATTAAGTTATATCTTTGACAAATAAAGTTCATTGCGCTTACATGTTTTTTACTTAGTAAAAAATGACGTATTAAGTTACAAAAAATAGTAATAACAAGTGCTTCGCAACTTTTAAATTTTACAACTACTATAACTATTAACTGTTAACATATTTACGATTACGCTTGCATATATTTATTGTCTATATATATGTTTGTTATTTTCAATTGTTATACATCTCATTTAAAACAAAATAACGCGATTCATGTTGAAATTAAACGTACAAAACCTTAGCCCAATATACATACATTGTAAAACCTTCGCAGATAACGCAAAAAATATTATATCCACAATAATTCTGTAGTTATTAAACTGACGTATATACAGATATAGACAGACACTATGTTTTATAAAATGCAAGGATTAATCTACCTCCAGTGAAACGATAATCGTTATCTTTTATTATTATCATATATTTTTAGTGTGTGAGAATATAAAAAGAAATTCTTTCTTAGTAATATCATTGAAAAGTCCAGTAGTATCATTGAAAATGAGAAAGTTCCAATAAGTTTTACCTTTATTGCTTTTTTTGCAGGAAGTGGTTTTTGCATATTTGCAATGTTATTGAGATATGATAAAAATACATTTAAAGTTATGGCTATAATATTCAAAATTTGTTAGGGTTTTACAAGTCAAAACAAAAAAGTAAACATGACATTTTATTTATTATTTATAACATTTTATTACAACACACAAAACATAATATTACATGTTCCATTCTTTGACAATTGTATAATTTTTAAAATTCTGTATCTTACGAAATAATTTTATGTTATATTTTAATGTAATAATTATATGTTATTATATAATCTTTAATTCTTTTATATATTCATTAAAATATAAAATAAAAAATTTGAGTCTAGTATAGGAATACCTAATTGCCGATTATTTACTTTAAATGTTGGAGCTTTTAAAAGAAGCTGTATTGATCCAGACAATAATATTTAGAAAGGCGGTTGCGCAACTGTACTCACGACCAGCCGTTTGATTGCAAAGGCTTTTGCAATTATGAATTACTGGCACCACGCGTGTTTGGCAACACGTGTTGGCAGCTATCGATATAGCCATTTTTGTATGTCGAACACAAGTCCTAGACATAACTCCACTTTAATCTTGTAGACCGCATACCGATTGTGTGCCTGGAACTTAATTCCTCGTTCTTAACTGAACAACGTAATATACTCGTAAATTCTTTTTTCTCTTCTCTTTTTTATTCTAAACTAAGATCACAATTTCTAATAATAACTAATTTTCATCAATCTAACCCCCCTTGTCATCATGGTGGCGGCTCCTTATACTCGCTTTCTAACCTCTCCTCTGTCACTAAGAGAAGTAAATGTCTCAGAAATACAATTTTAGCATGACGGATGACGACAACTTCTTTTTAAATCATGACTTAAAATTAATTAACCCTGAGAACGAGCTAATGTCATCTATAAGCAAAATTTCCAACAGTGTCATAATAAAATGCAAAAATGGATACTAATAGACACATTTTCATGTTCGGGTCATAAATGCCGAATCCACCCACCTCTTAAATATTATCGTTTACAGATCCACTTTACATTAAACTGGATATTATTTCGTTGAACTCTAATGAATAATATTTGCATTCATGTATATCTTGAGTGTCGTTTAGTAAATACCGTTGGATTCGGCGAGTACGGGAATACAAATCGAATTACAATTGCAACATGTTTTGGAGTACTCCCAATGTAGTTAATGTCCAAGACGGCTACTTTTCGCATAAACTTGTTTCTCTTGGCATTGCTTTGCATACGACATGTGCGTCCATGTGAAATGTCAAATATACTTTTCTTGATGATTTTCACATGTAAAATAATTCACAAATATTTATTTTTTGGAACCTTGCTTTCATTTTGACTACTAATTTGAAATTTTACCTTTCGAAAGTTTACAGTAATACATGGCGATGTTTGAATAATTCATACTGAAAGTAGTTCTGAATTTGCATGAATCGCATGATCTCTAAATGTTGAGCGGAACTTAAAATAATTTTATATAATTCTCTTCCTGCCACCATTTATTCAAAACTCCATCGAATGTGAAATTTAGGATTTCATTTCTATCGTATGTACGCATAATTTAAAAATCGAATTATCTTATTAAGTGATACCCAGATTTCATAGTATTATTATTATATTTGAAACAAAATTCAAATCATTCAGTTATTTAATACTTCTCTGAAACGTATTAATATTCTTATTATATTTGAAATAAAATTTAATCATATATTGATTTGTTAATTTCCTCAAACTATTATATAAATAGAGCTACAACCAGGATTCTAAGTACATAGATTGGGCTGTACGCAGTAACTGGTTGTAATATACATGTATGTATATTGTATAACTTTCGCCATCCCGCCTTTCGTATATGAGCCAATAGGACAAGCATGTTGTTTAATTGCTTCGAATCTCCGTCCGGTACACAATTGATTTAGACCAGATCGTTGTATTGTTTCATCGCGGCGGTATGCGGCTATAATAGACCTGGCTCTTGAATAGCTATCAATCATTTTACGATATGGGTATAGGAGTTATGAAGTTAAAAAAGTTGAATATTGTGTTTTGGGAAAGTTTCTACCTTAATTATCATCTGTTAAAAGATTAGATAGATTTTAATGAAATTTGGCACTTAGGTGACTATAGCGTGGGTGGATGCCCTTTGCATCGACTACTTTTTATTTCGAATTTATAAATGGTTTAGATGTGCACTTGCGTATATATAAAATCCGCGCGGACGAAGTCGCAAGCAATAGCCTAATATATAACAAAGCATTCATACGAATGCCGCAAAAAATTGCGAATTGTATGTAAGTAATATGACAAAGAAAGCCGGCCTTGCCGGTGGCAATCTCGATTCTTCAAAGGCCAAAATTAGTCCTGTTCACAGATATAGAGAGATCGTATTCTATTGATTAAATCGTAATTGAACAGAATCGTTGACAATGCAAGTCAGTGATACATTAATTGCTTAAAAAAACACCTTTTACTCGTGGTATAGATACATGTTAAATAGCAATACATAAACATAGCCAATCCGTCTCTATTGTTTGGTTTCCAATTGTCATTTTGCAAAGCGTTAGTCTTCTTTATATCTGTAATGACATGAGCA
Source organism: Hasora chromus (assembly GCA_018247075.1). NCBI lineage: Eukaryota > Metazoa > Arthropoda > Insecta > Lepidoptera > Hesperiidae > Hasora > Hasora chromus. The sequence continues at coordinate 7,218 of DWFC01000146.1, read as the reverse complement.
TCATATACGACAGTATTGTAATACAATTAAAATTAGAGAATCAGCTACACTTCGGTTGTTCTCGACAAAATGGCCAATATCCGTAAATCATTCAGCTGAGGAAAATATTAAACTTATTATCTATTTCATCAAATAGGCTATGCTAATTTCATTCGCTTTACCCTAAACGCAATATAGCTATTATTTAAATAAAATAGTGTGATGCTATATGTATTTATGACATTATTATGCATTTAAGATAGTAGATTTTATATATCCAACATCGCTTATATAGTTCTGCACGTGTTTCCGTAGCGTGACTGAAATGTTGAAGCGCCGCCAGTGTCGTGAAAGTGAATTTCTTTTACAAAATCCAATTTACTACAGTTTTATTGCAGCTTTAATGTAGAAATATATTTTTTAGTTCCCAGTACTAAAATTATTATTTGATTGCGTCTAAATATAGAAATAATAAAATCATTGTTAGCACCCTTCAAATTAGATAGGCGGAAATAAAATTGTAATTGCAGAACAATGACACAACATATGTTTAATTTAATTTATCGTCAGCTACCAATGCCCTTAGTGCTATTTTCGTTGAAGTTGAAAGTTCAACCTCGAGAAGGTTATCTGTGTTCTGTGAAAGGTAGAGAACAGAGATAGTAGCATATGTATTAAGTTACGAGCACCTAAGTAAATAATAACCTAGAAGAGAAAACCACATAAGCAACTGGTCGCAAATATTCATAGTTCACGTTACATAATTAAAACAAGCGTTCGTTTAGTTCAAGAATTTATTGCTTACAAGATAATCAAGTATTGCTTTTAAAGTAATCAACCTTTGTTAATATAATAACGAAGGATTTGCATACAACAATTTAACTGCAAACTGGTACAAAAGTACCTTGAACTAGTGTTCTCATGTATTATCCTGTAATCTGATAAGCGATATCAACGGCTCTGTTACTCAGCGGTATATTCTGCACTCACCTTTTATCTCGGATCTGAAAGTAATCAATCGCATCAAGAAAAGGGAACCTAGCAACAGACCATTCAACACATGAGTCACTTTTATATACATATGTATGCATTTTTAGACATGGAGTAGCACTCGAGTATGCAGTCCACTTAATGGTAAGTGGCTAAATGTTACAGAAGCGGTACCAATCCTGAAGTCTAACGCATTTCCTGTATGCACCCTTCCATTCCAACCTACATACCAAACACAAAATCTACCCCTAATATAATACCAATTATAGAGCATACAGAAAAATATTTTAATGTTTGTCTCGCTGCTGGAATCGAACCTGCACCTCGTCTTTAGTGTGTTTTTTTACGCATTGTGAACTGTGCTCACGTTGATATGAAACACTTAATTAGTAAAGTGTTCCCAATTATATCACACGTTCAATAAATTGTTTTTGATCTCAATCTTAATGCCTATGATGAGAAGACACTTATTTATCCGTCACAATGCTTAGGTTAACTGAAATTATTGTTTTGAATGTATCGAAGTAGGTTAAATAAATCAACAGTCAAGTATTTACACGATAAGCGTATTTTTGTAAATCGCTCAAAACGGCCTTATTATATCGATGACATTTCAAAATAAACTGCATACAGGTAATATGGACAAGTGCAGGTTGCAAATCTTATTTCTTGTGTGACATTTGACGGAGTTCTGCATTTCGTAATCAAATCTTGCATACATTATACAAGATTATATTTTCCACTGTTTAAGGTACTTTACATGCGTCTACTACAGCTTTACGCATACTAAGATGCAAATTAACTGTTTCCATGTTACATAGTGACCATACACTATAGACGTACAAAGCGATCAGCATGCTGCATTCCGTTTATAGATATTTTGCGGTAAATCGAGTCGATTGTACGTAGAGCAGTCCACACGAGTAACGACAAGCACTTGTCTACTTGTAGTCCTAGAATGAATGGTGGACAGAAAAAAGTGGACTGTGATATCAAGCGGAGTGGAGTCCTAGTATCAGTGTGTGAGGCCCGTAAGGCGCGGAATGTGGTTCTCGGTACATGGAGGCTGAAGGCCGACTGGTAGCGCACCTGTAGGACTACTGCTTCCCAACACTGTCACATTTACCACTGGACCGGACCGCTTTTTACCCTTTAACGCGTATACAAGACTAACTGTTAGCATTACCTAACAGTTATCTAACCTCTTTATTTATAAACAAAACAAAATACGAACGTCTCGTACTTCTTGTAGGTAATATCTTTTATAGCTCTGCAAGTTTGTTTAATGTTGATGACTAGATTTTTATATATTTCTATAGCTTCTGAACCGGAAGAAAATTAATCAATCGTAGGTATAACTATAAAATTCGTAATAGTATACAAAGGCCTATTGTTACTTATCTAAGATTGGGGTTCAAGAATTTAAATCACGAATAAATACTTAACATACTTAAATATTAAAATGTCGCTAATCAATCACTCCTAAATGTTATAAGGATGAGAATATTTTTTTTTTAAATCAAATTCAGTCACTCTCACAAATAGAAAACTCTTAAACTGATTACCCGGATTAAGAGCTCATACGAATAAAAATGAATAATCAAGTGCATGTACATACATATGTGCAGCAAGAAGCTATCGGCTATTGGACCGGATCTCCGGCTCACGTTCGCTAAACATTGTAGCACTGTCATGAGCGCTGTGAAGGTACACGCGCATAACGGAACTGAGACCTATTCTACTTTTACATATTTTTATTTTGTGCGTAAATATTTTCATGCTTTAATAATAGTAATGTCTGTGACTCGGTATATATTATAAAATAATCAAGACCTCAGTTTACCCAAGCAACTAACATGATTCTAACTAGTATTTAAACTGGAATTGTAAAGTAAAATACCTAGCAACAGACGAACCAAACAAAAGCTAAAATTTTGGCCGATTTTTCTCTTTATTACAAAGCATAACATAATATGTACTTAATATAACCCACCTACTAAAACTTATAAATTTTCTAAAACCCGAAAAGCAAGTTATTCGAGTTAACAGTTAATGGATTATACTCGCAATGGACGGACACACATACAGATGTCGAGTTATATTTCAAGTGCCAAGTTACGCGTGGAATTAGCCCGAGTTTGCTGTCTACCTTTACTAACTTCGAAACGAACGGTCTGTTTATGATACATTTTCATGTTGTGAAGTGAAAGGCTTCTACTGTTTACAGGTTTACTAATTCAATAAGAAAAATGAATACCTAATCAACGGATTAGCAATATCTTATAGCTGAAAAAGACGTAGCAACGCGTGCAACAATAAACCTAGGCAATAAAAATCAATAAAAATCGTGAGATCATAATAACAGTATACGATATTATATAGATGTAATACCTATAGTCATAACTTATTTATATATTTAACGACAGCGCGTAATTATAGAACTATGTAGATTTATTTTTACTATCGACCATTGACATCACTATATTGCTAAACGAAACAAACAATGAAAGAGCACTTGATTGCAAGTGTAACACGAAATAGGTCAGCAACGGCTCATTAGAATACGAGAACAGCCGTAGTGTCGCTGATTCATCAGATAGACTCGCTCTTCGTCATCGATAGTTTCGTGCACTTCCACGACTAGGGTTGCCAAATTTGACATTCTATAAATACATAGATCTAATAAAAAAATCCTACAGTTTACAAATAACGCATTATTGCTATAAAATAACCCCTTAAGACTAATAGAATTGGCCTTTTTTGTTTTCTTGGTTCATTTACCGCTTGTCTATGAGTTGTTTAATTTGTTACCTCAACTATAACAATCCCAGTAATTGATGGATTTGATTGTTAGGGTATCCCTGGATTAGCTTAAATACCGGGGTCCATTATAACACCGGCAAGCGAGTAGCTTATGAGGGATAAACCTGGCAACCCTAAAGACAGGGCGCGGGCGTGTGAAAGTGGAAATCTGCTATTGTCCTTCGACAATGGGCTAACGTAACTGGATCAGAGTGAAAGTTACCACAAAGGTCTTGGGTTTGATCGATCGCATTGATCCGAAATACGCTTATTAAGCCGCATTATGCGAGTGTGTAGCTTTCCACTGAGCAAAGGAAAGCCAATTACCGGACGATGGACATGAATAGCCACCGTAACCTCAAGGGATATGAATTAACTATTTATTTTAAAACAAGGAGGCATCAAATTTGGCTATGGCCGATATTCATTAGTCTGTCATTTTCAACCCTTGTTCAGACCCAGAATATTGTTTGCGGGGTTCAAAGAAACCATGCTTGTACTATAACAGTAGCAAAAATAAATAAATTTGACTTGGTTTTGTAACATTTATATACTTACATGTAGTATAATCATTTATGGGCAAGCGAAGTTGCTGGCTTACTATTATAAAACGTGTATTAATAAATCACTTTTATTTTGCAGGTAAGTTTCCTGATCCCTGATTTGTTGCCTCCTTAGCTGATAAGCGGGCAGTTCAGTAAGTTTTATCGGTGTTTTGTTTGGTATTCATTTTGTTATCTGACAATGACTGTAGTTGCAACGCAGTGTGATTCCTTTAAATGCATATCTATGCATCGCTGTCTGATGCCTCGTTCGGTTGATTCCCAAGTAAAAGGTGGCTTCCCACCGTGCGGCATATTGCGTCCCTACTAATGAGTCGGTGCCGCAAAACGGTACCTTTAAATATGATGTTTTGGAATGTTGGGATGAGTTCGAATCTGCGATCGACCACATCGACCAACGCAGCGCCGATAAAGCCTCGGTAGGTTACGAATTACGAGGCTTTCCATGATCACCTGTCATAAATACAGACAGTGTATACTAGCAACCATGAAGTTTTTTCTCGTGTTTCACTTTGTAATATAAAATGGTACTTTTGAAATTTCTGGCTTTGGACTGTTTTGTTACCACTAAAATATAAAGTTTACATAAGAGATTATTCCAAAATATCAGTTTATCATACAATGTCGTTACACAGTGGGATGTACGTAATATTTGTTTTGTACCCGCTGAAACATATTGTATCCGAGATTCAGTTTACATAACGCGTTACGTCAGTCCACCCCTGAATAATCGTTACATAAACTATTGAAGCATTATTATTTATTACCATTAAAATGTTGATTGTAAATGCGACGTTTATCTGGTTGTTCTATTGTTAATTTTTATGTTTGTTATTGCATGTCATATAACGTAATGATAGTTAAATGTAAGTTATATACATAAGCCAAGATTGTTATTACTAACTATTAGAAAATGTCCCCAAACTGTTTTTGTTACTGTCGACGACGAAACCCGACTAAAAAGCAAACTTTTATCCATCACTTTTTACAATACAGAACTATAATAGATAAATTCTCTGTACCGTTGCTCATGTCAGATCAATAGTTTACTGTTACTTCGTCACGACTGTCTCTGTTGACATTCGCATTCTGATCTTATTTTCTGTTTCACTAGCTTTGAGTTTAGAGCGCCTACAATGTGCAACTGTTTTTGCTGTACTGTTCAGAGTCTGCGGATAATAAAAATAAATCCTCATTATGTTACCTTGTCTGTCTTCTTGTCTTGCTCGCTTCTTAACCATAGTACGCTATTGGATTACACTTTTATCCTGATTTAATTAAGATCTTAACATTTTTCTGAAAATGTGTAATGACTATAAAGGCATTTTATAATATTTTTTTTTCTATTTTGAAATATTTCAATCAACTTAATAGCAGTCTTTACTATGCATAATTGTTAAGTATTATTCAAGTGATGGTTCCCATAAAAACGACCGCAAGTTTACAAAAACTTGTTTACTTATAAACCTGTTAGAGATATGGCCGGTACGCTACCGATGCTACAGCCATTAAACATTTATGTATTCCTTTACATTCTGTAGATAAAGGAATTAAATCGAGGAAAGTAAATAATTGTTTATTATATGTTTTGTCTTAACAAAACTTTAACTTTCCATGCTATTAAGAAAAAAATCTCTATAATACTACAAGGCAACAAAAGAGAATCATTTGAAAACAAAATATCGTCAATAGACAGAAGTGTGTTGTCTGCAGCCATGTAGTAACTTGTAGTCACCGTTTATTGGTATTTACTCCTATGTACACAACTACAATACGCTATATACCAACCTTCACTCACTTACTCCACTATTCATACTTCCACTCATGGGAATGCAGATATTTGTTGCAAGTCTATAACGAGCCATACCGGTTCGGTCTTGCAGTCCCGCTGTCGATGGAAAAAGCCGTATCACTGTTTATAGAAAGAGAAGGCAAACGTCATCGCTTTAAATGTGAAAATTACTCTGACAAGTTTTTTTTATCTAGATAGGAGAGTGGTTCTTTAACAATGGAAGGCAAAAAACTAAAGTTTAGTAAACAATGTTTTTTTACAAAATACAGTTCAAGAACCTCGTTTATTCGTATAACCTCGTGTGTTAGGAGACCAGTATTATCGATAGACAAGATGAGCAGACATACAAAAAATCCATGTTCGAGACTAAAATAACTACCAAAACATATCGAACATTGAATACTCTTTTTATCGTCTCTGTCGCTTACGAAAAATCTTGACTAGAAAGCAAATATTTTTGTTAGTCTACTTTTTTAGGTCTTATTGGTGAAACGGATTATTTCGTAGCTGTTGAAAAGAAGTTTATTTCTTAGGAATTCAAAACTTTCGAGTTGTTTCAAAGTTATTTAGCAATAGCTGCTTTTAATGATTCATATAAGGCAATTAAGTAATCAAAAATGGTTTAATATCGGCCTTGACTTATTATTAAAGATTTTTAATACAAAACTGTTTCGAATAATAAAGAGTAAAAAACACATTTCCTTAAAATGCAGAAAAAATTACATAAACATAATCAAAATCGAGTATATAGTAGTAGGGTTAGTAGAGTATTACAAGAGAAATAAGTTTATTTTAACAACATATTTAACAATATTATTGATGTACTAATTCATGGGTAAAACGAAACACATTATCTTCGGGCGAGAAAACAAGTTTACATTTTTACCTATCTGTATTATTATCGTCAAACTAAACGTAAGTTAGTTTGACCGTTCAATTATGATGTTGATCGGACTGTTACTAAACAACGCATGTTAATATTAAATGAAGCATCCCCATGCAATATTTGGCAGCCCTCATTGAATTATCAGAGTGAATGTAATTTGTTATTTCAACGCTGGTTAATGTTCGCGCTTTCGCATTATTTAATAC
>DWFC01000145.1:0-13137 GCA_018247075.1 Hasora chromus | reverse complement strand
CGTGTTATTTAACAAGCAATTACCGCACTTAAGTCAATAACCATATTTGACTGGCGTGCTGTCATAGTCGTGACTCGAAATAAGAACTTTACCTCTCAAGTAAATGGCAGATAGTAATCCTACGCAAAATTAGCGTAAGCTGCGGAGAATTTTCTTCAGGGGTCTATAATATAATAATAGGAACCAAACTATGGTTTTGTAATGTATGCATAGCACATACCATAGTTCAGATACGAACACTTCATTAGTAGATTATATTAAAAAATATTAACAATCCGTGTTTGTCCTATTCAAGGAAAATAAAATTATTTGTCTTATATGCTTCAGGTAAATTCAAAAATATGAACTCTATCGAACAAAATGAATTTGCATCAAAGATAAATTCAAAATAGATGAGTAATAGACGATTAACATGTTAGTCTCCTTTAAGGCAAAAAAGTGTTCCAACATGTTCGCAATAACACACCACGAGACCACGATAGAAAACTAAACCATTTACGTCTCGGAGAGAGTCGATTGAGTGAGATCGCGATCGACCTGTTGATCTATCGCGTTCTAATTTACGCGTACGGCTGTACCGGCTCTACGGAAGTTTATTTGTACGTCGCTATTACATTTAACGACTGAATTCGTCACAGCTGGAACATGTGTTGAACAATTGCACTTTTACAACCTGCTTTTACCACTTGCTACTTATATATTTTCTATTTTTTGTTTTTGGTTAAAAAATGTGTCTATTAATAGACTTTAAGCATCATAATGAAGAATACACATTTTATATAAAATCACGCTAGTATTGTCTGAATAATTAGGCAATACAATGATAGAAATTCACCCAGGATTTCAACAACTACATTTAATCCTAGTCCTCTATCTCTGCTCAGGACATGTAAGGAAAGAGAACCAACCGATATATGAATACTTTTTAAATCGGCCTGATATGATATACGTATTGAATATTAAAATCAGGCGGATTCATTATACGCTTAAATGTTAATCAGCAATTAAGCAAAATAACATCATGTGAGGTAAATTGTGTAATTTTATTTTAACATTTCAAACAATTTGTATGACACTTATAAAGTAACACTATTAAGACAGGTACAAATCTTTGGTTAGTTAGTTCACAATTATACGCGTTTACTTATTCAGATATACAAGATAAATGCGAAATACTCTTTGCTCATTTGAATATGCAATTACCACACTCCCCCTAAAGCCAGTGAATGCCGGCAAACTTCCTTGTCTTCGAAATTTCCATTATTGCTCAATTGTCCAATACGGAGGGCAATCACAATATTATAATAGATCGTGCCTCGACAGTCTACCATGCTCGCTTTCTTATCACTGTGACTGTACCGACCACTCGTGTGTGATCTTCCCTGCCTCCGAACATTCCTGGCAAAGACCCAAGGGGGGAGCGTATCACAGACTGTCACGGATCTTGTTTAATTGGACACTTATATGTGTGTGCATTCATGTGAAGTCTAACCGGTTTCTTGTGGGTCTGTTGCTTTCTACGTCATACATTGGTGTTTATGTTGGGATGGTTATACAAGAGCACAGTGCATGCTGCTCATAAGTTGAACTTGCATGAAGTTTATTATGATTTGTGCATCATTGAGGTGGAAGCGTGATGGGAGTTTAGCCAGAGCAAACTGGCGGGTATCGTCATTATTGTGCTACATTCCTAGATGCACGATAATCTCTACATGTAGTTCTGTGCTCAACTAACGGGCTTCTTCAAAACAAATAAATTCCTAGTTTTAAAACAAGTTTTGTCCAAGCAAAACTACAACTTGTTAAATTATTCACTTTGAAGAATATCTAGGTTTTTTTTGGATCGGAAACATTGATTGTTTAATTTGCAACAGAAACCATTAAAAGAAATAATATAAATGAGTTTGTAATATAATATAATATAAGATTAATCCAAAGAATATTAAGTAACTGGCACATGTGTGAAGTTAGCATGTATTTAACTGCAAAATCTGCATTACTGCCACCTGTAACTTACGCAAACCTTACGCCTCCGCGACGTTTCGCCGCAAAATTGATTTCCTGATGCTATCTAACCTCCCGAGGGAACGTTGGATAAATAAATACTTTACGATAATCTCCAGAGATCTGGACAGGCCAGAATTACAGCACGGCGGAGATATTATTGCATTTTAATTTCGTGCCCGGCACACCTCCGTCGCGTTACGATTTCATATGATTTACCGTGTTATTGTATATAGCGCAGCGCTTCATCCTCCGTATCACATGAGTCAAATAAATTTTGAAAAGGCCGAAATGAGCGTGGCTCACTCTGATCTTGATCTCGCGCGCTTAAATTTTACCTACTAAATTACAATTAAGGGTTACAGTTTTGACATATCGCGTTACATTTAATGCGCATTCTTTATTTGGAGTAGATACGCCTTTCTTATGTTTTATTTTGTTTTTAGTATTAACTCAGGCTTATCAGTACGGTATTCAGTTATGAAATAGAATGTGCAGGATGTTAAAATTGGTTACGTTGGATGTATTGGTTGGTTGGTAAATCCATATACCTTTTTGAACAATTCCATGAATGTATTTCATTGTTTCATTATTGTGAATAGGTATATTGGGGGCATATATAAAATAATTCTAATTTTAATTATATTTGTAAAGTAAAAAATATAAATACCTCTGACGTATTAATATTTATATATGTTTTTATTTATAAAACTTCTGAAATGTTGAGGTTATATTTCGAAGAGTATTAGTATCATTATTTTTCACTTTTTACAGCGGGATCACTGACGAGGATGCAATATTTAGTTGCCGTCGTAATGGCGTTTTTATTAATTACCTTTACACCTCATATGATTAAATGACCGGAGTATGGGAGAAATGGTGATTCTCACCTCTCGCGGCAAATTCCTGTTTACGTACACCGATAAAAGTTGTAAAATGCAAATAGCGCTAGTGAAATGTTAAGAATCTTACGCCCACATTTAGCGTCCGCACCGTTAGCTTATTCAGGCTACATAGTAATAACAAGTATCACTTACCTTTTTGTTGTACTTATAACATGTTAACACTACGGAAGTGCTTGTAGCGTTCTTAATTTAGTTTTATTTTTTAGTTAATATAGTAACTTTTTAATCTAGTAATTATTCGAAGCTAGGGAAAAACTGAAGTATATTAGAGAATGTGTCCATCAATAAAATAATATTCGCATCAAAATCTCGTCATCAGATACGCGAACAAAAATACAGACAAACAGACGAAAATTAAAAAAAAATATTTTTAGATTCAGATACGTCCCCTTAACAAAACTTACTTGTTTTTTTTAAATATCTGTAATGTATAGACACGGTACCTTTTACAATTTTATAATGTAAGTACAGACAATAATGTTATAGTAGGTATTGTTTTCATGGAACAAATTCGATCTTATAAGCCAGCCATGTTGCGTGGTACTACACATCTGAAATCAGGATATACAACTGGTATCGATAGAATATATTAAAATAATCACCCTTTTTCACATTTCAATTTAAAGATTTTAATCAACTGTGTACATTAATTAATGTGCATGTTCTGCAATGCATAAAAATTGATTACGAAACGTAATAAAGGCGAAATATGAAACAAACGTAAAGTTTCTGCTCATTCCGCTGCCTTTGATTTAAGGCTTTTGGAGCGGTTTTATCTAAGTGGGTATAATTTCACGGGTATCAATTTAGTCCATAAATTTTGATCCAACATTGTAATCAAAGGGTTTCTATACATATGCATGAGCAATTACTTTGTCCAACTTCATCTCTTCGCTAACACCTAAATTCTATTTTTGAGTTATGAAAGTTCGTTTAATCCGTACACTTCAAAAATATTTCACCTTCAAAAAATATAATTTTATAATTTATAAACACGATTTAAATAACTTTAGGACATTAACATTATTTTGGTAAATTTAGCTGATTATAATTCGCGCTTATAGATTACAGAAATTCTCGTCAATTCATTTAACGACAGACATACATTTAAACCATAAAGTAATATCAGTAACAGGAAATCACGAACTTTAAATATACGAATGAATCTTGCTGTCACATTTTAACATTAGACATTGCAGTGGTTCTTAAGCGAACCCTTTTTTATCACTCGTCAAGACGTCTTTATTGTGTTAAAGTTACCTGGCACAGGTAGTAACGCCTTTCATGAAAACGCAATACAACATAAGCAATGTAATTTTTTGTAAGAGTTACCGTTCTAAATAAATTGTATACTTTTAAGAATGTGTCAAGCTCCAAAGCCGACCATTGTGACTCAACGCCGGAAATGTTGATTTAAAAAAAATACACTTGTCGGTTCATTACAAATTAAGTAACAGTCACAGCAATGATGTACCAATTTATTTTACTCAATTTCGCCTTAAGAAATTAGAATAGTAACTTTTTTATACAAATACATATAGAAATACTTCCCTTTTCAGTATCATGCTCCTTTCCCCGCCCTATATACTATATACTTATGTGTGCGGCATATAAGTCTATCAATTACTAGCGCCCCGTCCCGGCTTCGCACGGGAAAAATATATAGTCTGTTACTCAGGAATGACGTAGCATATGGTGAAAAAATACCGAAATCCGTTCAGTAGTTTTTGAATTTATTCGTAACAAACATACATACATACATACAAATCTTTCCTCTTTATATTATTAGTAAAGATTAGGCAAACCTTAGTTGTCCTTCAAACAGAATCATAATTCGTAGGGGAAGAAGAAGAATGCACCTCAAATAGCTTCTTGTATTATTACAAGCTATGGTGGGTGTCAATAAGACTATTATTGGGAAATTGTAGATGTGTTAATGATTTGTTTAAATGACACAAAAAAAAATTGAAACTGTTTAGTTAACAAATGATTATTGTAATGTTCTAAAATAAAGTATTAGGGAAAATAATGGCTGCCGCACTATCGCAACAGCTAACTTAATGTTAAATAATATATTTATAAGAAATATTAATTACGGATCATCATTTAAGTACGTCATTGGTCGAATATTAATAACTAGACATATAAAACATACAATTTTAAAGTTTCTTATCATCAAACTTAAACAGCCAACTTCCTTTAGATATTAAATAACACACTTGCAAGTATACTTAAGTGGCATAATTTTAAAGCATTAACGAATAAAATCTAAGTTGTTTGTCAAGCGAGAGCCGGCTGGCAAGAGTTATAGAACACACCGTCAGGGTTGACTGAGCCGTGGCATTCGCAGTCCATCCTTACGCAGCCTGCGGCTATAAAGGTGCGCCATAAAACGGGTCTCATTTTATGACCATTTGACGAAGTTATACGTTTAAAGCCATTTCTTAGCCGGGCCGACCATTGTGGCGGCGTGACCAGTCTGCCGCCTGCTCGCGCTATTCGTATTATCTTAAAAATATTGACTTTTTTAAACCTATCTAAGTATCCTAACCGTCTCGGTGCCCTTTATTTTCCTTTGTTGGATGGTTCGTTCGTTACGTATCTGGTGGGAGCCAGCTGGGCTTGTTTCAGGGATCTAATGCCGTCATTGAATAATCAGTGCAGGATAATTCGTTTACGAATCGTGCTTATAGAAAGTAGGAGCCGGGCTATCGCCGGGTAAATCTGCAATCTCGACAATGCTGTATCAATATTCATGCTTACGGTCGCGACCTCCACCATTTGCATAACTGCGCATTGCATTCTCTCGGCTGCAACTGTTCTATTGTTTTATGATCTAAATGACCACGCGATATGGGGATAGTCACGATAACGTTGTAAACACATATATGTAGTTTTCGATCTCCTTGTATGATACAATGTGGGTCTGCCTAGTTAGTTTATATTACGACTTTATGATAGAATATTATTTTTTAATTGTCATATTTTTTGTTTTCTTTTTATAACACTATCACACAATCTATTTATAACACTGGTCGTTAAATATTTGATATCATGTAAGGTATAAGTAGTAAATTTTCATTTTGATTATTTTATTATATACATATAATGCATAAATTTACTATAATATATAAACGAAACGAGCAACCAGAGAATATTCAATAAATATAGATGACACTGAGCTAAACTAGATTTGAGTTCCACATTTTAATAGTGGTGCACATGACTATAAATTAATTTTAATGAGCACTAAATAAAGATATATTTGAAAAATATAGCTTCGGAAACAAATAAAAGTAATTCTTTATAAGAATCGTAAAAGCGTTAATAACGTGATAAAGACGTTATTTGAACATTTCAATTTTAATGTTAAGATTTAATGTAGTTAATACAAACTGTTGAGGTGTTAAGAATGAAATAAAAGTACCTTATTTACGATGTGCAAAAAGTTTTGCAGTTAGTTGACAAAAGAGACGAGGTTTTTTTATCTTTTATTTTCATTTAATTCATGTTCTTCATTAACACATTGGGCACCAATTTTTCTACATGCTGCTTACAACAGCATATAAGTCTTAAATATTTATAATCTTAGAATAAGATAAGGTATGAAATGTACTTATTATCCTTTATTCCGGGTAGCTAATTTATTGGCAAATATGTCTATCTCAAGACATTAAGATCGAGATACGCCATGAAATACATCTTTGGTCAATCGCCGATCTTTCTTTGAGGCGGTCTAGGAATGCCTTAATAATTGCGTGAACTACGTTTTCTTGGCTCTTCGGCTAACTGATAAGGTGCGAAGATGGAGTTATTTATACTATGTTTAATGAAGCAGCGATTAAGGAACTATAGCACAATACGATGGACTAGGAATGGCGCTTACTTCTTTTGCTGTTAAAAGAAAGCCATTTTCAACAAAAAAATCATTAAGTAATTATGATTTTATGCTTATCCATGAAGTATGTAGGTATGTATATCAGATCGAATAGAAATTTTCTTTGAGGTCATTTAACGATAAAAATATGTGCAAATCCTTAACTATAACATTTGCAAAGAATAGCAATTGATTATTTTTTACATTCCAGCTTCAATGACTGGACCTCATTCAGACTAATTATTTATCTGTAAATAATTCCATGCTCATCTGAGATAATTTGGGATCAGCAGTTTTTTTGCATATATAAAATAAGACGATTAAGAATGTTTGATGAGTTTGAAATACTAGGCGAAATGCTAGTAACCTGTCAACTGATTGTCTTATATGTTTCAGGACATTCAAAATTTAAGGAGGACCTTATCAATATGTGACTTGTTACAATTAGGTTTCTTTAGGAAAAAAAAACGAAACGAAACGAACACGAAAACCACATGGTAGGCAGGCAATAAGGTTCAAAATAAAAGAGGCAGGCAATGAAGCTCAAAATAAATGAGGCATTATATGATTGCCGTAATGTCTGTAGGTTGTAAGTCGTAAATAAAGTTGCGATTTACGACAAATCAACGTAGCGATATATCGCGAGTGTGTTATATACGCTGTGATAACCTTTGGTTTAAGGAAGTACTTAAAGAAGCGGCAAGAAAATAAGCACATAATAGCTCCACTCAAACCCATGCTTATTACTTAACACGCATTTGTCTAATTAATTTCAAGTAAAAATAAAGTTTTAATTATCTTTCAAATTCATTTGAAATCAATAGTTGCTATTTAGTCAAGTATACATTAAGTCATTAGATTGCAATCATTGTTGTGAATCCGTCAAAATATAATTTAATATTTCATTTTCAAATCAGAAGAGCCAATAAGATAAGGTATAAAGCAATTTGTAGGCAAATTTAAATATTGAGGCCTTGAGGATCGATCTTAAGCCAACCGTATTCATTTAAAAGGATTAACGGAAAAATGAAAAGACTTAAACGAATCATGAAGCTATACCTAAGTATAGCCAAGCTAACTACGGCAGTCGTTAATATGATGTTTAATACGTATTACATTATTTTAATATACTTAATAAATAGTTTAATCGAAGGGGCAGTTTTTTGCCATAGACGTGCACTGCCATCGACATATATAGAATTTTAAGTGTGTGGTTGAGTTAGTTTAAATAACTTATTTTATTGTAAGTTTTATATTCGGTATTCGATGTGATACTAAAAGATTTTATTTGAATATACGAGTATTTGCTTGTTTATGTCTACCTGAACTAGATAAGTATATATATGTGTGTATGTGTGTGTGTACTCGTTTGCCTGTGCGTATGTTGTGTGGGTATGCATTCATAATTCCTTATTAGAAGAGCTTTGCAGACTTAAGTCTCGGACGATGGTTTGTTTGATTTCATTACCTTATAACTCTGAACTGAAAAAAAAGTTCTCACGCATTTAACTCAAACATAAACGAGTTGTACTCATTTAAATCACAGCGTTCTGCGTACGGAGACGAGCATGTTTAATACACCCTTTAATTGATATGTTGCGTGTTGAATTATAGTACCTGATCCCGGCTAAGCGTGTACCTCAGGCATTTCTATTGGGCAATTTATTTATATTGATTCTCGTACTATTTCCTATCTATCTACAGACAACGCCCGACTACTTTATGCGCTGGCACTAAAAGGCGCAATGATATCATAAATGAATAAAGTTGAACTGGCCAATGTTATAATATCTTCTTTAAGTTGACGTTTCGCAATTTATTACCTTTTCTTATTACCAGCTTATTAGTTTATTTATGTAGGAATTTAAATTTAATGTTCAATTTATGTTTACACATGGCGACTGCTTTGCCTGCAAGTATTTTTAATATAACGCAAATTATGCATCAACAATTTCATTCGGAGTTTAAAGTTTTCAAGTAGTTAACTTAATCAGCACTTAGAAGTAATTGCAAGTCATGCAATTTTAGTTTTTTTATTGTTTAGTATTTTTATTGCAAAGTTGTTGTAATAGCAACTGTAATATTACAATCATACTAGTGACATTATAATGGCACATATTTTTATCGCTACATTTATACACCGTTGCATGTAGATGACGATGTAATACAATATATGTTGTGCTGAACTCTGTCAATTTTTTTAGTAATTCCTTTTATCTGTACGATAAAATGTAAAAGTTTTTACCAATGCACATGATTTTTAATATTCCCTAAAATTTAATCAGTGATTATGTAGTAGAAATAGTGTGGTACCAACATAACAAGATCCCTCGTATTTTAGGAATGTTCCCTTAACTGATACAATATCGATAAAAGAAAAGCGGACGTTTTAATGTGTGTCATGATCAGCCTCTGATTACACGGTTCATTTGGGCTCGACGTGCACGTTAATCTCTGTGCACTGTCACAACAAACAGACGAACAAGTTTTTTTCCGAAACCGCTTGTAGCTAATTTATTCAGTGCAGCGTGCGTCCGCCATGCCACCAATTTGTCATGGATAAGTTCTCTATTAGTATTACCAACTGACGCGGGAGGTGTATTCGGAGATTGCGTTATAAATAACTGTAAAAAATTATAGGCCGCTTTTGAAGTGCGACTAATATGTTCTTTCTTCTGCTTGAGTAACGCTGGTATTGGCAAGCTGAGCTAAGGTTTGGATGATTTTAGTTTTAATTAATGTTGTCGTTTAACAATTGTTTAAATTGATATTTTTATGAATTTTGAAATTTATAATATTTATGAACTGTGTTTTTTCAAGTTTCTTAAATATTACGTGTGTTCGACTGAACCACACTATATGTATGTATATATATATATATATACATATAGTTTGCTGACCATAAAATTCCACTAAAAAAAATTTGAATGCCTCGTGACTAACCGAAACATGCAAACAAATAGATTTTACAATCTGATAATAAGTCCCATAGAATCAATGAATAAGTGTCAATGTGTCTACGTCCATAAATTGTCACCTTAGGATGTACCTGCTAATAAAAGTAAGACAATACGCGTTATAAGTTACAGTACGAAGCCGCATACATTACCAGTAACTAAGAATGCCAATAGCGTGAGAACTGGCAGTAAGCACTTCAAAATTATTCAAAATCCGTTCGATTCACGTCCTTGATGCGTGACCAGTTAGTAAATCGGCCACTACATAGAATTGCTTGCTTCGTAATCGAACGGAGACTCTTGTAAAGATGTCGCTGGTAACGAGCACGAGGAGACAAAAGAAATTATGACTTGTTAGTTACGAAAGCTCGCTATATTTTATGTTTTGCTTTTTATGGAGGAATATATATTATATTAATGAATTAAATAAAAACCCAGGATGAAAAATGCGTCGGTCACGTTTTAGGGTTACTTCTTACATTTGATGGTAGTTATTCCTAGTAATTAGGTATTTTTATCTTTTAAATATAAGACAATTTTGCAAGTTTTATAATACTAATACGCCATTGTACCGGCTGCATGCAGACGTGTTCTCGTGTACCTACAGTCCGTTGAACACGTGCTCGGACTGACAACAACATTCGCTGTAAAGCTTTCCAGTGTAAGCAGAACGAATTAAAACAACAAACAAACTGTCTTTAAAAGGACAACGTTTGCGCTTGGAGCTAACTACACACAAGCTTTTCTTCTGCATTACTTGTATAAAATTGTACCTATAGGAAATTTTATAAAGTGGTTATACAGGTGCATGCGTAAACGATTGAGACGGCCGTGCCGTACCGAATCGAATACGGTATCGATTCAAACCGGCGATGAACGTTGGCGGAATCGAGAATGCGGTTAAGATTTTGTGAGGGCGATATATAGGTACATAATTAGCGGGACGGAAGCCGGGTAGTTAGTGCGAGGGGCGGGATGTCGTCGTAACGATAAATCATAAGTGTGCAAGAGTCGCTGGGCGGACTGTGGGCGGAGCGAGTGATTTTTAAACGGTTTTTTGAGTTTCACAAGGGCCAATGCCCGAGTTCATTCGGGCATCCTTTTTTGGTACCTCGTCAACGTGGCGACACTTTTTCGTTAATTAGGAGAGCCATCATTAAAGACAGTTTTCCGGACATTTGTATTTAAAATCGAACTAAATGGATATGTCTTTTGCGGTTGCTGGAACTTTTACGAAGTTTTTAGATTTTTTCAACATTAATGTTGAAATGTCGTAAATAATTTTGGCATGTGTGAGTAAAATATTGAGGTAGGATGCTAATTTAAGTTTTTACGTGTCGATTGTCACCCTACAGTTACTAATTAATACCCCCGCGTCCGCCGCAGGCTCCGGCATGCCTCGGGTTTCGGCCTGTATTTGTGCTTGCGTGCTTGTTTTTGTGTCGTATCCTTTCTATTGTTCTCAGTCGTATCACAACATGCTTTCCTTAATTCGTTCTCACTGGCACATAAGCTCAGAATACTGATTGCTATCGAGACCTAGATTTTTAAATACTATATTTTGAAAATTAAATCTTACCTATAGTATAAGATTTAATAATACATAATTTAATTTTTACAAATACGAAAAAGTTTAGGATGTGTCTTTATTTTCATTTTTCGTAGCCTTACAGTTGGTTTATAATACTTACTGATAATTGATATTAAAAACAATTGGGACGTGCATCTAAGTACCTAGTCCTAAAGTGAATCCAATTTTATAAACAAAAATCACATTGCAAATAAATGTCACCGTTCAACATCTAGTTGAGGACATTATGAGTACTATGTGAACAAAAGATACTAACCTTTGAAACGTTTTGATAACGTTAGTAACGTGCCTTTGAAATGTGAGGTTTTATTTAAAAACCTTCATAATAACTGATCACCTCGGGGGCGTTACTATCTACATATTTATATGAGATAAAAATTCAAAACCAGTTTCTTCTCACTGCTCGTTTCTAACAAGAATTTTTGACTTACACAAAAATAAATACTGTTTACGAAACATGAGAAAGGCAACGTCGTTATATTATAAAAAACGAGTTGTCTCAAGTTTGATCTCTAAATTAAGTGTTTAAGATAGGTTTTTGGTCACGCCTCGCCTCGGTAGTTAATTCAAAATGAGGCTGGAAATGAATAGCTACATAACAGTATTTATTATGACATCCAACAGTAAAGTACAAAATTGATATTATCCATGCTTACCGACTGCATACTTTAAATTCTACACTAGCTGTAATGGCCTGTTAGTAGAATAATTACATCTACCAACTTAATTGTCTTAAATGTATCTCGATATCTTAATTATGTTCACTGGCGTTATCAAAAATTGACTTAGATAGGTATATCAAGTTTTATAAATGTGACTTATACGTAGAACTTGGTGATCATCATCATACACTATATTCGAGTCGAATTATCGAATTTCATTTCGGTATAACAAAGAAAAATTAAAAGTGGTTATAAAATATTTATTTTAAAATAATATTGCACTTTTGTGCAATAAATTTCACTTGATGTATTCTTAGTGACAGTAAAGATATAATAAAGAAGAATATTTATTTTTATTACTTTAGACTTGATGAAATAAATTCAATTTATGGTTTACATTGAATTTAATTGCAAACTATCAAAGAAAAAACGCAGCAATAACGAGTTACAGGACGACACCTGGACGCGATATTAGCAATTTGTAATTAAGTTTCATGACGAGGCAGCGCACAGCACTTTGTCCCCAAGTTTACGACAACATCTAGGCCTTCGATAAGCTTGCGCTTTATTTGTCCCACGTCTCTTTGAGTAATCGACTAGATAGTCGCTATCTTACTTCGCAGTAAAGGTGATTTTTATAGCCTGCACAAAGGCTTATGGATATACATCTTCGCGATAAAGTAAAATACTAAAATCTTAATTCGAATTCCAAAGCTTGTACGAACATTGCAGTAAAACTTTATAATACACCGAAGTGTGTCTTCCTTAACGCAGGATGTTATTTATTTATTGTAAATATGATGTAAGTTAAGAGTCGATAGAGGACGAAGTTATACGGTAACTACATTAAATTAATGCGAATAACTAAAATAATAATAAACATTATAAATATGTACGCGAAAATTTCCACCTACGTCATAATCTCATTAAAAAAGACGCGATATAACGAACTAATTAACGAGACCGAGCGCACTGGCAGGTTCAATCATTGGGGAGAAGAAAGCGCGCACATACCTTATAAATCATTTAAGTATTATGCGGTACATTGCCATAACTCAAAACGTCGTTTTATGCGTAAATTTAGTTGGAGCACTAAAATGCGGGTTATTTTAGTGGACTGTGGACAATAGAGCGAGTACGG
>DWFC01000144.1:0-13165 GCA_018247075.1 Hasora chromus | reverse complement strand
CTCGTGCTGGCCGCTCGCCGCGCACCTCCGCCCCCGCCGCCGCGCACCACGTCGCGCTCGCCCCTCGCCTCGCCCACCTCCCCCTCTTCGCCCCCCCGCGCCAACCATGACCCCAACGATGAAAACGCCGCGTCGCGTCAGGCGCTACTTGAACAGCGCCACCAGGAACTTCTCAAGAAACAAAAGGCGCTACAAGAACAGTACGCCCGCCTTCAGATGATCCAGCGGAGCGGCTCTGCCCTCCCTCCTAACGCTCAGCCAGACCTTAAAAAAACTGGCAGCGAATCTAACCTGCTGACCAAGATGAACTTAAATCTTGCTCCTGCTAACATGTCAGGCAGTATGACTCACTTAGCTGGAGACATCGACAGGCAGAAGACCGGAGAAGTCGCCGTCGTATCAGACAAGTCCATCTGCCAGCTGTCCGCGGGCCCAGACGCTGTGGCTACTACTAACAAAGTTTACGAGACTGACATCCTGTGACAGAGCAGCCCCTCCCATAGTATATCTGTCTAATGAGTTCAAATTTTATTTAGTTAATAATAATTTAGATATTAATTTATTTAATATTCGCGACAACACTGCAAGTTTTTGTGCGGGTTCTTTGATTTTGCCGTAATATTTGTTTCAAAAATTAAACTTTATTTTAAATGAAATTTTTATAAATGACCTTGCTGCATACGTAACGTGCAACCCAAATTACCCAAAAACTGTCTATCCCAACTAGGCTCTTAACGCTTTAACCAAAATTCCGACTAAATCATTGAACCCAAACGAACGTCAACGGCAAGTATACAGGATTCCGAGAAAACAAACGTATTTAATCATCTAAATGTACTCAAACTCAAACAAAACCCAAAAAAAAACGTAGTTCAATGTTCCATATTTATCTAGAATAGAAATTATGTATTGTATGCAAATACTTGTCGAAATAATCGTGTCTGCGCAGATTTATTACGTATTCTTTGTGAGAATGATCAGAGTTGTGTCATGGTGCGTGTTACTTAAGGTTCTATTTTAATAACCATTAATTTTCATATACTTTTAGTTCTTATCAGTTTTATTTTATCATCTGTCATTGACTTGAGAACTGATCGTAAAGCTTCGTAACATTGCAACACCTTTTCAAAAAGAAAAGGCTAATTTGCATTGTAATTGTTGCAAAAGTCCATAAATATTTGCAAATTATTTAATGACTGTCACATTTCATATTAACATTCTATAACACTGTCATCCCATTCGCACGTTTGAGCTACACCAAAACGGTGCCCCCAGAATTGATGAATTTGATACTTAAAGATATTCTTCCCTAATCTTAATACTGTATATATATTATATATATAATAATATATATATATATATTATAACCTACCATAATCTTTAGAAAATAACTATCATCTCTAGTTATATACCTATACCCTTACCCTTTAAGATTTCCACAAGTTATCAAGTGCCAAAATTTATTACTGGCATTTTTACCTTCGTAACTAATTTACCTTTTGGATCGTTTTTAGAACTATTCACTTAGTTTAACAATCTTACGAGAACTTTGCTCGCTCGAGCTCTCACAACGAAAATATTTGAAACGTCGAATTTCATTAACGAACAAATTATCTACTTTTGACGGATATTAAAATGTTTAAAATGAAATTTATTAAACTTACCGAATGTATGTCGGTACATCCTTAATAGCCTGAGGTAAAAACCGATTGCAAAATTTGTTCTGATTCTTATGAAAAACGTGACTATCAAAAATCCTGAATATATAATAGCGGAACGCTCAACATGATGATTTAATGAATTCTTAGCAAATTCAGATCAGTATGAACTCACACCGACATAAACTAGAATAAATTTTAAATTGACTGTGATAAAATGTTACCTATAAAACTAAACTGACTAATTTGACACTTCTCTCCCTTCTTTTAAGATCTGTTCGTATTCACACAAAACAAGCTACGACTAGTAGATATAATATTGTGTATATGTCTATGTCTAGCTCCAACTTCTGCTCCATATTTTACTTCTTAAGATACTATAAAACTTCGTTATTTTCATGAAATTGTTCATGACACAAAAAACTAAAATCGAACTTACAGATTCTCTAAATTGGACTATGAAAGATAATTGATTACAAAATTAGTACTCGCACATCAAAACCGTCGTCATTCACATTCATGTAGCATAAATGTGGTCAAATTGATTCAAGGAAAGAACTAACGAGTGATATTGTTATAAAAATGTATGTGTTAAAATATTCTTATTTTTAGACTCGAAATGTATCTGCATTAGAAAATGTATAGAGTCTAGAGGTAGCGTTAGTATAAGTGTATGTTAAAAAATACATGTTCGCGCTTTTTAATATTCGTTGCGAGTCACGGCAGCTCTCCTGTACACACGACGTGTATAACACGTGTATCGGTAACTGACGACACTTTCATTGATTCTTGAGCTAGTTTAAATCGTAATACATACTAATTTCTAATTGACACTACGAATCTTTTGATCTAAAAGAAATACAGAATAAAGAAAACACAAAAGCCTTTCAATTTCAAAAAATTTTTCTTCGTATAATTATGTTATGATTTAGCAAGTGCTTTATGCAATTTGCCTTTGATAAATCTTTTATTGAGTTCAGAGACAATATCTCCATAATGTGTGTGCACCGACCGTATATGTACGGGAAAGAGGCAAAATGTACTGGGAAGTAGCCCTGGCCACTTCGCGCTGTCACACATCGCACAGCGAGCATAGATCTTACTGTCTTACAGTCTACCCCCCTTTTCTACAAGTTATTTTACTACTCTACATCCGTTACCGAATACACGTATCGTACTGAGATTGCTCACTCTACACATGTCGTTATGATTAATGCACGAAATTATTAGGCACATAGGAATTAATTTCTCAAATACATATTGTACATTTAAATATTTTGTCAATACAAAATCTGCCGCATTAGAAATGAATGACACAAGGTCAGGCTCATTTCAGATGATTCCTTTTTAATTTAATAAACTCGACGCGCAAGCGCATATGGCCTTATTTTTATTTCAATCTATGTTCTTTTTGTGTTTCGATATTTAAAAAATATAATAAAATCAATTCAAGATGATGATGATTGATGATGTGATTAATAATCACTTTAAAATATTCACAAATCTCTTGCAAATACAAAAAAATCAACTAATTTTTTGCCTTAGATTTACGAATGAATTGATAATTATAAATTGTAAATATAATAAAATAAACGAGTAATCTACGTCACTTTAGAAAATGTTAATTATAAATTAATGTTTTGAGTAAATCTATTTTTTTTTTAAACTTGGAATTATTTCAGTACTTAACAAAATATAAATTGAGTATCTGTACTAAAATTTGGAGAAATGTCGCTGGCTTAATGCACAGTCGCAATTATATTCTTTTAGACCAGGAGTCAGCAAGTGGCGGAGCGCGATACCTCTAACTTTGGACCGCCAAATAAATTTCAACAGTATCCGGACCCCATTTCAAATTTCTTGCCGACCCTTGTTCTAGACACTACGCAAATCTGGCTTGCCATGCTCTCTTGAAATTTACATTGGACGTGATTGCACAAAGGAAAAAATTACAAATAATATATTTAAACTTGATAAAAATGTTATGTGCCAAAAAAATCCGAAATCAAAATAATCAAATAAATTACGAACGTAATTTGTTGTATACCAAAACAAACTTCTGTATTACTAACATATAAATTATTCAGGAAAATCATACCTTTTCGAAATGTGCTTTTTTTACTTTCTAGAGAATCTAGAAGATAAATTTCATCGCCTAAAGGTTCCCGTTATTAATGTTCAAGCCCAAGAATTATATTATGTTTTATGGATATATAAATAAATATAATTATTTTATGTACTAGGTGCGTACATAATAATATGTTTTGTATATATTTTATTGACCGAATTATATTTTATGATAATATCGAATTATACAAGTACACATTCGAAAGACATCACCTACGTTTAATTTTTATTATTATATATGTCACGGTAAAATTGTAGATATCGTTATATTATAATCTATCTCGCTAGATTGTAAACAACAACTTGTCGTCAATTGTCCCTGATTGGTTAGATTAGGTTAGAGTACTACCCTACCTTAAATAGATAAAGTTCATCATGTTCAACCAATCAGCGTGCTGGATGATTATAATCTAACGGTATTTACAATTTTATAGTGACATATACAGTTGTATATACAAGGGCCAGCCATCACAAATTTCTAATTTGTGGTATGTAATGACTCCGTTTCAAAATATTCCGCCTATGAAACGTAGTCAAAGATATAACGACAGATATACCTATCCTAGGGCACATACATTATATCAAATCTACGCTTACAATAAGGAGAAAACAGCGACGAATATGCTGAAACTCTTGTAATAGTCAGTTAAAATAGGTTTGAATGAAAACGGGAGCCTTTAGACGCAACCTTATTCGCTTCGAACCTTTAAATGTTTTTAATCAATATCACACGAATAAAAATATAGATTTTTGCTCATGTGGTTAAAATAGGATATTTATATTTTCTCACGAATGTAATCTGAATGTTAATGTGTAATATCTACATCACATCTTTGTGTAACACGGGATACATGATTATCGTAATTGATAGCTTAGGAATTGTCGAACGTCTCTTTACTTAATTTAAAATTCCACTTCGTTCTTCATTCGCTCCTATTATTTCAAATACTAATTATTTTCAACTATTAATTATCATTATCTGTCTTCGTGTTGCCATTAACTTGTCATCGAATGAATATTATTACGTATTGTATTTTCAGTGTATTTTAAGTTTTACTTTTAGTATTAATTAAGAAATTTCTTATGTACCATTGTCTTATTATAATTTGTTTCTCTAAATGTAACTTGTTTGTGTTGCAATGTCTGTTAAATAATAATGAGCCGCATGATATTGAGTATGTCATTAATAAAATTGAGAAACGTTGAAATATAGTTATTTAATAAAGTAAATAAATTTGTTTTGGTAGCAGCCTCTATTTGCATAACTGATATTTTAAAATTCTAATGAAAGAAACTTTCTAAAATATCGATATCTAGCATGATTAAGATGATATGTTAATAAAAAAAATTATTAACAAAAATTTATTTAATATCTTTGATCAAATATAAAATGCAATAAAATTTGTATTCTTTTAATCAAGCTATATCTTTGAGATATTTTAATTAAATCGTAAAACCGCTACGCAATGTGGTGCAATAAATAAGAACTAACGATTTGGAGACATTATTACACAAACAGTTTAAATATACGCATGTCGAATTTTACGTACCTATTACATATTTGTTATATTAAGTTGGCCTATAACGAAGTACATTTTTTAAATTTTACTTTAGAATATTTAGCATTTCAATGAATTTACGTATAATTAAAGATTATATAATTTAAACGTGTTTTGATGCATTTAGATACCTACTTGCAATAATTATTCTTGCTAGAAGATACATATTACATTTGATGAATTATTTGTTGTTATTTTTTTATTATGCTGTTTAATAATCTTGTTCAGTTTTCATATTTCATGTTAATTGTATAGTTTTAAGCCAGGATAACATCAAAATATTTTAATGTGGATTTAAATAAATATATACACGTCATTTTTATCTTTGTATTATTCTCCTTTAGATATGTTAGAAAAAAGTACTTAGTTAGGTACAACAGTATTTCCGTACTAAAGGTAAACTTTGAATAATTGATAATTTTTTTACATCAGATGAATAGCGCTATTAATTACACAAGTCTAAACTTACAAGCTTTATCTCTTTGCAATTATTATAAAAGCGCGCGAGCGGTTACTACCCGGTTCAAAATAATTATTTCTATCTACGGAAATAATCGAGGACATAAAAACTTTACAAAAATCCTTAATCAGAAGATAACAAAAATATTTCATTAAAAAGTAAAAATTACGCACAGGTGTATTTTGTTCATTCTTCGATTCAATTTTGTGGAGGAGTGCCACACATTTGTTAGACTTAACATAGTTATTTGAATTTATCTTGGCTTATTTTATTATATATTTTATTATGATATATTGAATGCTGTCATATGAACTGTCCCTAAATCCATAAAAGGTAAAATAAGTTTAAAAGACGAGAAGACCCTATAGAGTTTAAAATTAATTAAATTTTAATTTTAATCTATCGTATTTAAATGAATTTATTTTAACTATCCCAATTATATGTTTCTATAAATCGCTAGACCGTCTTCACTTGAATCGATTTTTAAAAAATCGTATCGTATTATATTAGCATCCCTAGTTAGTACTGCATTGACAGAACAGAATGACAAGTGACACTGACAGGTTTCGGTCTTTCGGTCTAGTCTGATCATCTATTGTTCCCGTTGACTGTAAAAAGCATCTGAAATTAGAATAATTTTGTTTATATTATACCTAACATTCGTTACACTAGCTTTATTTTGTGACAACTACAGCAGTTCTAGTCAATTATTGCGGGGACAAAAACGCACTACGAAAAAATTCCTTCTTCCTGAAAAGTCCTGTGCCGTCAGAAAATGACTTTGCCTTTTGAAAGAAGAAGAGAAGAGAAGAAGAAATTGACTCAAAGACGTGTGTAATCTCCTAGTCCAACAGTCCCGAACAGTTGATTGGGAATGTAGTGCTGTGAGTACCTTCTTCACTTCTAAGATATACGTCGCTATGTAAAACATTTATCTGTATAATCAAAGTGTACCGATCAATTTTAAAGAAAATGATACGATGATTATCATCTTCCAATTGTATCAAATTATTGAGCTTGGTAGCAGGAACCGCTTCACGATACTTGATCCTGAATCGACTTTGATTTAACATAGTATACATTACTAATGCACCCCATATGTATAAACATATTTGTTTCAAATCTGTGTCAATCAAGGTGAAAGTTGAAGTTGTTTTTGCCTTATATTTCATGATTATTTTATGTTATAATGTTGAAGTGGCAGAACTTTCATGTTTAATTGGGTCAGTCCCACCTACTTATACTGTTTTGGTGTAAAGCTATGATAGCCAGCAAATGCAAAACATTAGGCATTTAAATTCATCAACATCCTCAGGAGAAGCACCACACTACACCTTTTTCACAGGTGTTTTGGGCAACAGTAGTCACTTATCATTAGATGGAGTCTATGCTTGTGTGATAAACATGAATTTAAAGTTTCCCGCCGTTACATATTGTTTTGTATTTGTTGCAGAGAATTTGCAAAAAATAGATTGCCTACCAGTTCATTACACAAGAGAAGCACAAGTTGATTGTTTGGCGACTGCCAAAAAGAAGCTTTCGTTCTTTGGGGAGAATTCTTACCTGATTCTTACCCACTGCAACCCTTGGGATGACCATCCTCAGTGCTAAGGAAAGTCTACAGATGATCCACGATGATCCGACAGGACTCCTGGCAGGATTAAGTCTTGTCTGCCCTCCCTACCAGGACCCGCCTCTCCATATCTAACGGTGGGCACACTCCTAGCGTGTATTGTGCAATATGCAGGTTACCTTTGGTCTTTCTATCTTACGAGTTTTGAAGAAATCTCTGCTCTTCCTCAGGTATCTAACACTCTAAAGGTCATGCTTATATGGTAATCCACTCTGCTCCACTTAAGTCAAAAAGGTCCATTGAATCAAAGTGTAGACTGTCTTGTGAAAAAACCTGGTTAAAAAATGCAAGAGGTTTTTGTGCACTTTGATAAAAATAACAATGTAGTTCACAGATAACATCGAAAATCTTGATTTAGATTCTTAGATAATAAAATTATACCTTTTTTTGGAAAATAAATGTATTTTTTTGTGACTTTGGTATTTTATTTTTCAAATAATTCATATATATAGCCACAATCTATATGTTTTGACCATGAAAAATCATCACATCATGACTGTCCATACATTATTAACAACTTATAAGATAATTGTGTTTTCTTATGAGAAGTTGGTTGTTAGAATGTTAATATTATTTCATTATAGGGAACTTTGTAGTTATATTTGTACATATACAATAATAATTAATAAAATACACAATAAAATATTGGAGACCTCTCCTTTGATTTCCCACTGAATTCCAATTGTAGTATCTATTTAATTTTTGAGCTGGCATAGTCAGTTCCACATGATGGTAAGTGTACTGCATAATAAATGTGTTCTAGTTTCAACCATTTTTGGTTGTACTTGTTGTTGGTTTTTGTACTATATCCCTGTATACTTAAATACTATCGGTTGACTGACCTTGCTGTAAACCGCTGCTAAGCAAGATGTACAAAACTAGAGACAATTACGGTAAGGAATAATAATAACACAATTATAAAGTTTGAGTGTTTTAATACTACAATTATAATTAATTAAACTCAGTAAACAGTGCTTTGACTATCACAAAATCAATACTTTATTTGTGGGTATGCTACAATATAACTATTTAGTGTTTAATATAAATAATATTTATCATTTCACTCTCACATCTACGTATGTATTGTTTAAAATGCACGCACTTTTTCTTTAATACAATTAGGCTTCTGACGTGTATACCTGAAAAAAGTGAGAATATTTATTATTTTAGTTATTTAATTTTATTTCTAATAATAATAGTTGGTTTCTTATGATGTGGATATTATAAGGTAAGCCGCAAGTAATGTTCCAAAGAATACATTTTTTACACCACGTTCGATTCAAAAATTGCGTTGCTTAGTTTGCAATTTATAATTCTGTAATATGTAATATATTATTCTGTTATATATTCTATAATAAATACCATACATTTGCTAAATTATTCATGAAATATAGCATTTTTTTAATCCGAAACCATATCGATCGTTCTGGGGTGTAAGTTTTATCGCTTTAAATATACTAGGCATAAATACCGTTAGATTATAATCATCTCACACGCTGATTGGTTGAATATGATGAAATTAATCTCTATTTAGGGTAGGGTAGTACCCTAACCTAACCTAAGCTATCAAGACAGCCTTCTTCACGACAAGATTTTGTTTACAATCTAGCGAGATAGGTTATAATCTAACGATATCTACAATTTTACGGTGAAATATATATATATCGCTTTTGTTAAGTGTAGCATCCTTTAACCATAAAAATTAGTTAATCCATTGAAAAGTTACAACGTAAGGTTTTACACCACTGCGGACTTCTCCATTATTCATAATTATAAATAAATATTGTCATTAAATTAGAATTGACTCTTTTCCACACCACCTATGAGTAGTACCTAGTATTTAACGGATGGTAGAACTTGAATGTTTAACTCGGTCGGTACCACCCTCACACCTAGTTGTGTCGTGAAATAGTTCTAATCTGTTTCGGTGGATGGGTGTGATGATACTGTCCTCGGTCGGTCCTCTGTCCAGACTCTACCTCGTAGGTGGTGGGGAAAAGAGTCAATAATGAATTACAATTACAACAATTACTTATGTATGTACATAGTTGTGAATACTGGAGCATAGTATTCGTTTCGCAGGGCTGTAGAATGTTAATTAATGAAGAAAATTTAAAAAGTTTCCAATGAAAATTATTCCTCCAAAATCCCATATAAAAGCTGTCTGATATCATTGTTATATAAATTATTATTAGAATAAACGACACATGACATGACAATGCCATTTTTTTATTTTTCGTCGATTTTCGCTTATAACTTTGTTATTTTTGGTTATATGACTAAAAGTTACTTGACCAAAGTTGTAAATCATTTTATTTGCAACGACACATATTTTAATTTTATTATTTGTAAGACATGTAGTATGGCAGATAAGTAAACCATAAAACCCATCTGTATGCTTTTTTTCATGATGGTGCCCAGAGTACAAGCATTGCTATGCTTGCTATGCTTAGCAAGAGTCAAGGCTAGAACAACCCCACAAACTAAAATCTTTACACTAACTCCTTCTTAATATCTAAAAGTAATATTGCGTGTTCTGAAAAATGTAACTTTTCAATGCACTAAGTAATGAGGAGCAATGACAATAAGTAGTAATTTAGTAAATTAATATAGATACATACCTTTTTTTGAATCTTTAATTTTTTGTTGTCTACAAAACTCTGTAAGGCCAAGTAGAGAAATCTGTACTGTGCTTTGTTTTGTACCAGACCGCTCCTTTGCGCTCTCACCATCTTTAACGTGTTGTGCACATCTATGTCGCAATTGAAACCTGCCGTAACAGAACATACCATTCAATAAATAATAGTCCCATAAAAATAGTATTGATACCTATACAACAAGTCACTAGTATAGAATGTAAGGATCGAAAAGTATAGGCATTTTAACCACGTAATTATTTTATTCAAAACCGAAAAAATAATATCACGATGTAGCTGTGACTGCTTTAGCAGATTTCCCAACTTATCAACAATACTTCCTAAGAGAACTTAGGATTATTATATTGGGAAATGATCGTGCCAAGTTGGCAGACACAACTAACTTGTTATCCTAAATTTCTCGGTTTAAAATAAAATCAAGTTCGTGGACCGAATTCAGTTGAACTGAAATGAAGTAAATTATTAATAAATAAGTTCGCATACGATAAATCAATATTTAATTATTTATCTTGCAGAAGAAATTTGTTTATACAGGGTTATTGGTAATTTGACGTAGGTATTCTCGTTAGGGGGTATAGGGTAACTGTTTTTGATAATTTTTACCCCCATATGCTATACCCAAACCGCCATATTTTCAAATTATCATATAATTTTAGCTTTTACAAAATAAGTCAAAAATGCAGTCAGAAACTTATTAAAAGAAGGCATCAATCATCAAAGGTCAGTAAAAAATTTCGTCCGATTAAATTGTCGGTAATTATTCCCATGCACACATTGTATTTTCCACTTTCTATTGTGTTACAGCGAATCGTGTGGAGACGTTGTTTCTCGAAATTATTGTTTCATTGATCAATTCTTGCAATTGGGATCTTCCGGCATTAATTTGTTGTCTCTAAACAAAACCAGTTTCTCGAATTCGCCTATACACTGTTTAAAACACCGATGCATGGGATAACCGGCGATTAGGAAAGCGAATAATCTTGATGAGCAGCTTCACTTTGACCGTTACAAAAGGCGTAACAAAACATTATATCGGCGTATTTTATTCGTATGCGTGGATTTATTTGTGTAATTTTGAAACTTACGCTGTTCGTTTTGATTAAACTTTTCCATATTTCAATTCAAATTAAACATTACACTACAATAGAGAGTGGATGTAGGTATACTTTAAAGAACGAGGCGCCGATTTGTAAAACAACTCAAAAAGTAAAAAGAACTCTTTGAAAACTTTTTTTTCTTATTCTGCCAGTTTGGTTTAGATTTAGCACCTATTTGCAAGATAAACAAATAAATAACATTCAAACAACGATTTAAAGTTTAGTTCGATAACGAATTTTCACCTTCTCTTGTGATCCTCCTTTTAAGTTTCATTAATTTAAAGTTCTTGGTTATTATGCATTGTTGGACAGCCAAGAAAACGGTTAACATTTTAAAATAATCTTTAAACTACGTATTCTAATGGAAAAAAAAATTGGAAAAATATCGTTTTTCGTTTGAACCGACATTTTTTCGTTGAATATTGATAAACGACAGTGTTTAATCGTGTCAATAAATCAAATGAAAAAATGAAATTAATAATGAAACTTTAGGATGCTAAAAAGCATCATAACTCACAAATGATTCATTTTGGGAATGGGAATACGCCGAATTACTAATAACTCTGTATAAAGGAAAAGGAACTCGCTACATAATAAAAATCGCACTTGCAAACACATAAAAGAGCATTATTGCGCAACAATCTTTTTTTATTTAAAAATAAGCATGCTATGATCGCAAGCGCATCACGCGGATACTCTATAAATACAAATACGATAGCTATAACAAAGTACAAACAAAATAAGTAATAATAAGATGCATTATAGAAAGCTCACCGGATGACTTTATTTTATCGATAAGAATATCTAGAACAATGAAGGTGCCAGTCCTGCCAACACCCGCGGAGCAATGGACGCACAGCATGTTCTGGAATTTACAAAGGTGTACATTCATTACACAGCTATTTATGCTATAATTATGTAATATGCCATATGTCCATATTGAGGACTGCGCGTTTATATCTTAAGTAATTTGTTGTGTAGTTTTTTTTCACACAGGCGTTAATTTTTGTTGTTTTTGACGTGTAGTTATTAGGTACCTACAAAGTAGAACCATAATATTATATTATTACATTAACTAAATATACAGATACTTAACAATAAAACCAATATCAGATATCGAGACGTTCATACCTATTGCAAACCTGGAACAGCGATGTCGTAGGTACAGAGATAATATCCGTTCCTATTTGTTTAAGACAACGCCGTCAAGGTTGCAAGTTATATGACGGAAAAGAGGAAATAAATTTACTTGACATCTTCGCCTACCTGTTCTGGCGCATTTTTTCCTTGTGAATTCTGGTTAATTGTTCTGTTTATGTCATCTATAAACGCCAGTATGCTGTCAGCTTCTACCGGCGTACCGTGGTCAGGCCAAGCCTGAACAAAACAGTATAAGATTAGCGATTAGTAGGTATTGATCTAAATAATCCATTAGGGGTCTCCCATTCCCGAATAGTTGGACATAGCACCCAAGTTTCCAAAAATACAGGCACATGTGCCTATCTTGCATTTACGTACAGAAACTCAGTCCGCCACGAAACACCCAACTTTGTATATATGTGTTTCTTTTTTCCCGACAGACTCTTACACTAAAACTGAAGTTTAGGAGTATTACAGTTTATACATAATAAGTATTACATTGTCACTACTTTGTTTTTATGAAAAGTACACATTACTAATTAATTATTTAAATTGATATTTAAAAAGGGGGGAAATTAAAGCATTTTTATATCGTTGATATAAATTTTGGCAATGGGCTACTGGTCTAGATGGAAATTTTCAAACTGCAACCAAAACTGTCCGTACTCAATTATTTTGATATAATTTATTTAATTGTAAATGTCTTTGTTTTTATGTGGTTTACAACAAAAAATAGCAACAGAGCATTTTAGACCGATGAAACGATGCAGGTGGCGATGGAGAAACCTTAAACTTCAAACAAAGTTCAGCTGTTGACGCACAACGCAAATTGAC
>DWFC01000143.1:0-13169 GCA_018247075.1 Hasora chromus | reverse complement strand
AATGGAGATTAAACGCTCAACGTGTCGTAATCACAAACATAAAATGAATTTTTGTTTATTGTTTTACAAGTATACAAATTATTTACTTTAAAAAAATAGCCACCACTCACTATAAAACTTTTGTAGCTCATAAAGGTCTCATAGTTCTAATGTTACTAACGGTCCAGTAGGTGAATAATGCGTTTGATGGCCTCAGTGATTTCTTAAAGCTCAAGAGCCTCATAAGTGGGGGACGGTGTGCACACACTGTAACGCTCTTAAAGGCGCGCTGGTCGCAGCTCTTTTACGGCTCCTCCATACAAGCGCTTTCCTTCAATCCCCATAAAACTTTATGTTTTAAGTCAAGAACTAACCGATTTCGATTGGTTACTTGATCATCTATGAAATAATGTAATATAATGCTACGGGGAAGCCTAAAAACATATTATTCAGAAATAATGGTGTTTTATAATTTTGTAATAAACTGTAGAGGCTAATAATTCTGAAATCAACAACAATTATTCTGATTCATAGACGATGACATACCAAATCGATATTATTTTTATTTTAACTTGCAACAAAATGTTTTGTGGTAATTGACTAAAACCGTTTGTGTGAAAGCCCCGGCGACTAGCGCATCCTTAATACAGCTTTGCATAATGAACGCCGTGTGTTATTCCGTTTGCCGGCGTTGTTGATTAAGTTTTACTTTCTTGGTATCCTGGCTCTACTTTTTTGAAACTTCACACAAGAAAGCAGGCATAATCATTTATATATTTTGACCTTTTGTTTACTTTTCCTGTAATTGTTTAAGAACTTTGTCTTTGCCATATCTTCCATGCCGCTGCCTTTTGGATTTGTGGTAACATAATCCACCGACTATCGACCATATTTATGCATAGAATCACTTGATAAAGTAATAATTTTTAATAAAGAGTAATTGGTCATTATGAGACTGCTATAAGCAAAATATCAAAAACCTTACCTCGTCACCTAGAGCCCTTGGATAGTGATATTCCGGAATTCCGAAACTCAAAAACCCAATTTTGAAACATTTGTCTGCCTGTTTATTGTACCCACTTTCTGAAACAGGTAAACCATTTGGAGATAACTATTATAGGCAGATTTTGTAAAGTGACGAACTACGCTACGGTTTTTTCCAAAATATGTATGATCTGATGCAAAATGTATGTTGCATAATTTTGATGCAAAAGGTATTTATTTCGAACGACGTGACGTCTCGTATAACCCGAAGTTTATAAATAAACCTAACTTGCAAAGTTATCACCGAAGCCGCCGAGTTTTCGTTTAATTAGCAGGCCAGGACCAAGTTTACAGGCGTTTAGAGCAGTGAAGCTGATACAGAGAAAGTTAAATCCATGGCCGCCACCACTTCTCAACTCATAACTAAACCAGAACGATATAATTTTACAGCTTTTCGCAGTTTTGTGTCACTTTGTTGAATATTATCTTGTCTGAAGTCTGCAACGTCCTTCAAATTATGTCATGGCTGATTTCGGATATAAAAGCCATCAAGGGAAGTTCCTCCCCCAGTATGTCAATGGCAAATTCTTATGCGACATCCTTACAACCTTTGACTTTTTCCAGTTATTACCTGAGGCCACTCTATAGCTAAAATTAAAAGAAATATGTATATATAAAATGCGAATGAGTTTTATAAAAAGTTAATGCGTTCTAGATGGTGGTAGTTCTGCTGTAAAGTGTTGTTTACGATTAGTTGTACCGTCTGCCTATTTTGACACTTTTCAAATCATAATTGCCATGAAATTCATAGTTAATTAAATTTTACAAACACATTTTTCTTTAAATATTAGCTAGGCCCACGACTTCGTGTGCGCGAATTTTATATAAACGCAAGGACCTCCCATACCTAAACCAGGAACAAATCCGGATTAAAAATAGCCTATGTCTTTTCCATTTAGTCTACCTATGTGCCAAATTTCATCAAAATCGGTTCATTGATTTAAGCGTGAAAGTGTAATGCACAGACGGAGTAATTCGCATTTATAATATTAGCTGGGAGCCCTACATTTAGATACGATCAATACACTCAGATAAAATAAATAATGATTGTTCTTATCTTTGATCTTTTCATTAAAACTCAAAGTTGCTTTAAATACCATTTTCATAGCTAAGATAATTAAAATGAGATTTTCGTAACGTACTTTAAATTGAAGCCTCTAACTTTAGTCTGCTACGGTAATTTGAGATCTCAGATATCTTTATTACCGACTTGTGTTACGTACATACATACATACGTATATACGATCGACCGGGACCGGAGCGGGCGGACGCGTCAACTCGGTTAACTGTGTTTAATCCTCCTAAGTCCAGCGATTGCGGTTGTATTAAAAGCGATTTCCGCTGTAGGTGCTAAATCTTTTCCATGTCCAATAACAATGTGTTAGTTAAACGGATCGTGTTCCAAAGATTTAGTAGAGGTGATCGACATTTACGACAAATAAATAAGCGGATTAAGTAAAATGGACCATCGCGACGTAGACACTTCCTTTGATTGTCTTATGCCCTTTTTTGCCAACAGATTCCTAGTGCACTTTTTATTAGGAATCTCTTAGGTTAGGAGTTTCTTTAAACAGGATATTTATCTTAATTCGTTTTCATGATGTTAGTAAACAATCAAATGCATATGGCCAATCACGTAGCGAGGATTATGACGACGAATGTCGGCCTCATAAATACAATTTAAGTGTCCAATCTGGATTTAGGTGGCCAATAAACATTGGTGAAAACGGGTATTATACTTTTTATTTAAAATCACTCATGCTTCATCCCCATAGAAATATTAAAAAATTAACTACTCGAGTAATGAACTGTTTGAGCTCTAAGTATAACATAATTATTAATAGCCGATTCACTAAAAGAAAATAAACCTCTACTGCGTCTATATCACGTATCATAGCATTAAAATTACCTGTAATGTTAGTGGAAATTTATAAATCGAATAAGGTAACTAGTCACAATACACCATTGCCTTTTATATTGTAACAAGTTTAGATGTTCACAGTTAAGAGAGCTTCAGAGTTTTAAATTTCGCATTTCGAATAATTAGAAGCAGGTCTAGAGCCGCAAGAGGCTTTCGACAACAAACGCCGAGGCTTTCGAGCTCCGCGTGAACCTCGCGGACTTTGTACCGGCTCTTCAGATCAAAGTCTTTCGAGTGAAACTGCGACTCTCACTCAGTCGCAAACCGCCGTTTGCATTCATATTTTTATAAACCAAATGGATATGATCCCTAGGCCCAGGCCTCGATTTCGTATTTGAATATTGGATGGTATCCCATATGAATTAGATAAATAAAGTATTCGTATTTGTTCTGTTAAAAGATATACTAAAGATAAAATTGAGGAGCCTTTCATGAAATCACAATTTCGAAATAACATCATTTTTCCTAAACATTTTTATAAGTTGATTTTTTTTATTTGTTGACAAGTTTTTACATGCATTCGACTTCATAAGAAAAAATTATATGGTAATTTTTTAACGGTACATTATTTAACTTTTTTGCGCCAAAACACATTTTTGAAATAAAGTTCCAGGCGGGCTAAGCGACAGAAACTTATTAACTAATATAATATGTATCTGCCCCCAAATAAGCTATATAATAGGTACCTATAAAATTATTGGACACAGCCGTCCATTACGCTGCTGTACTCATTAAATATTCAAGAAATATCGAATCGTTTTGTCGGTATTTAATTAGCGCCGTTTCCGTTTCTACATTTCAATCGATTATTGGTTGAAGAATGAAGTAATTCTGTACAATATAGAATTGAAATTTTAGTATAAAGGTTTTAATGTAATGCTTATTTTTTTTTGTTATTTGTGGCGCTGAACATTTTAGTAGCTCAAACGTCAGGATCAATAGTTAACATTATTGATGAATGTTATATCCGTACACTTTTGAAAGCATGTACAATTACTACCTGAAAATTATGTTTGAGCATAATTATTAAGTAATTTACTTTTTATGCCGTAAAAGGTATATGATCAAAGGAAAGAAAGAAGGTTAGTTTCAGGCATTTACAATATCAGAGGGGACGGTATTGAGTTGTGTTTAGGGGTAGCACAAAAGCCCACGTACGCAATATAAAGATTTTAAATCAGGGCAATGTGGGAAAAGGGTAGTTAAACCTTGAATAGTAAAATTGTGCTACCATAACCGCGTGTTAAACTTTCCACCTCACCCCACCCGTAACTTTGTAACTGCGGCCGGAGCAGTGAAAGTGAGGCCCGTCAAGAGAGTGAGGCCAGAATAGATAGGTTCATTAAACCCCCCCAAGCCCTCAGCGATCGCAAGAACAATGTATCGAGCGACGCTAGGGAACACTTTGTCTACGTTCTAGATTTTTAACCCTAAATGTGCTATTTATATACGTTCGTATTTAGTCAATATTAAACAATTTTAATGGAAAATCCGACCGAACTCCACCGAACTAAATGGTAATATTAGGAATCAATATAAATCATCATGACGTAAGGTTAAAAAACGATGTAAACACGAGTCACTGTTGTTATTAGATTTCTGTAACGTAATGACACGGGTAGGTTATTTGGAGGCTTAAAATATTCAAACCACCAAAAATGACCTTGGAGAATAAGTTTGATCCACGCCATCTAGCGGCGAATAGCAGAACTCCAATATGTACAGCCATCGGAGCTTTACTTTTACAGCTCGCGCACGCCATCCTACGGACATTCTCGACGTCTATTTTAGCGCCCTCGCATCGTCACGGGAGAAATTTCCAGTTCTGGTAGTTCATGTTTTTCTCGCTAGATGTCGATAGTAGTCACCGCTTTTCACAGTTTTAGCTAGATGGCGTGGCATGTAGAAACGAGTAACAAAAATAATATGGTGTCGTTAGTGTAAACAGCCGAATGCGTAACATAAATATGTTACGTGGAAATCCACGTAATATTAATCTATTACTACACTTACATATTTTACTCAATTCCCTCTACACAATACAAACCATTTATTAAATAATTTTACAATAAATAAATAATTTGTAAACTCCTGGACTTTATTTCTGGAAGTCATAAGCACTATAAAAACTATTATTATTACGATAATTTAATCTTTATATCTTCCTAGATTGTTTAGAAGTAAAAATATGAAGATTAAAAAATTATGAATGAAACATTAAGTTAATTTACCTTGTTATGTATTAAATTATTGATATATTAATACTCCCGACTAAAAAGTTCTAAAATACATAGCACGTTTGTCTAGAACATGTTCTTTTTTTATTTTAAAATCCTATAACAACGAAAGAAAAATTTTAAGAAACATTTGCCCGTATCCGCTACAAAACCACCGTAGCCTTCGTAGCGTGATGTAGAGAATCTTCAGCGTAGTAACGTAGCACTGCGTAGCAAGGGTCACTTAGTCTAGCGCGTAGCATGTCCCTGTAATAGTGATTCAAGTTAATTATAACGAATTCGTACTTAAATAAATTCTAAAATTATTATTATATTGTCTATTCAGGTTTGTTAGTTTTATTATTTTATTACTAGACTGTTGCCCGCGACTTCTTTCGGATTTTATTTATACGCAAGGTTCTTCCATTCCACCAGATACAAATACGAAATAAAAAGTAGTCCTTTCCTACGCCATAGTCTATGTACCAAATTTCATAAAAATCGGTTTATTGGTTTACGGGTGAAAGCGTAACAGACAGAGGGATAAAATTAGATCGTCACGCCAAATATTCAGCCGATCTATAAATCTGAAACTCAAGCATAAAGCAAAATAAATACAATGCTATATTGATTTCTTCTCAACACCTTCCCGTCGTGTTCTAATAGGATGAGTAGCTACGTAAGTTGAACATTATGCTTTTTATGTAAGTCATCTACATAATGCAATTTAGGATGGACATTATGTAATTAGAACGCAAGTGATATAAACTCTGAGGAGCATACAACAGTCTCAGCCTGTACAATGGTCAGACGTTTTCTCTCTAAAGTGTTGTATAAAAATAGACAAAATTTACAACCGTATAGAGTAAAATACATCAAACTTTTATATATGTGTAAATATAGTTAGTTGCATGTTATAGGATAAAATATAGATCTAAATTAGTTATTAAAGTTAGTTGATATATAAGTAATAACATTTTTAAGTTCAGTAACATTACGATGATTTAAACGTATAGTGTAAGAAATAGTGTATTAAATTTAGTGTGTGTACTTAGTGTGCGAATATTCAGTTAAAAAATGATACTAGAGGGCGAATGGCATCACCTCGACGAAACGCCTATGAAGTATGTGTGGAGTCAAATCGTAGACGTATTTTAGAGCTCGAGCATGATTTTAGTCGTAGTTTTCATTAGATCATCGTTACGGTAATTTTTGGCTAATTTACCCGATCTTCATTTAGTCTCCTTCACTGTTTCGCTGACTTACCAACAATCGATTTTTATCATTTTAATGTAAGGTAAGTAATAATAATTAGTATTCATATAAAATCAAATTTAAGTCATTGCAATTTACGCTACTCCTTTTCCTACCAACTTTTTCCTAATTCTGACTACTTAAACTCATAAACATTTTACATTTACTGCTTCATACACATTTAATTAGTAAGTAAAACAAACACAATCATATAATACATATTTTGTACACAATCTTCTTACACAATAGTCTTACTCTTTGCACAAACCATCTACGTAATCACGACACCCTCGCTGTCGCTATAATAACAGACATAAGCGTCCACGCTTTTAGCGGTTTTAGCTTTAAGCGGGCGTCGTAGACAGCGCGGCTACGCCGGCAGCTACCCCGTAGCCACTACCCCTAGTTCGAGATGACACAGCAGTGCGGACCCCGGCTTCTAGGTCACGCGATTATTGGCACTCGGAACTGTAATATCTTAAAGTTCCTGATCAATCGTTGTACTCGATCACTAACAATGCGGGTGGATCTAAGATTAAGTTATATAAATGAAGCTATTGTGTTATTGATTTACTTTATTATGTAGCAGGGTTGAGAATTCCTATTATTATTTATCATTTAACGATTAAAAACATGCTGCAATACTTATTGTTTGTTTTTTCGGATACTTTAATTTTTAGAGATATTGTAATAATAAATTCAAAACCATCTAAGTATCATATTACAATATAGTAATTAAAAAAAGTACATCTTTATAGAAAAGAGAATAGGGAAAAGAAGCAGCCGCCCATTATTCTGCAATCCAAATCAGTAAATAGAAAATAGATGAGTGAAACGTTCATAAAAGGAAATACAGATAAGGGCCGGCTGCACTAGTTCTCGCCAAGGCAGGCGTCCGTACTCCCTGTAGAGTTCGCCGTAGCCTCTCAGTTCTCCTGGCACGGCGACCGCCAGGCCTCCCACGGTGGATGAGGCGTTCTGGTACATATCCTGTCGAGTGGCTGCTGGTGCTCTCTCGCGAGCGTTCAGTGCTCGTACTCTCCCCGTTTTCGCGTCGTATACTGTGGCCAGAAATCCGCCGCCAAGCCCCATGCATTGTGCGCATCCCAACCCTTCACAAAACAAAGTTGCTATCGCAGCGTCCGCTGCTGAGCCATGTTTTTCCAGGATTTCTCTAAAACGATAATATTTATATTCTATGCATATGTTTTGCATACTTAATAAGAAATCACAACTAAATTTCATACACAACAAATATTTGTGTAAAGCCAATTGGAGTGTTTTTTATGGGTTAAAATTAATTTGGGCCAGCGAATGGGATGGGATTTTAGTGAAAGGCTTTACAAACCTTCCAATGGAAGCGCACTCGAAGCCATTAGAGGCGACAGCGGCGGACGGAAAGCGCGCGTGGCGGAGGTCCGGGCCGGCCCACGGCTGTAGCACCAGCACGGCCACCAGCGCGCCCACCACCAGCGCCGCCAATACGCTGCCTCCCACCAACCACCGATGCTTCCTGACGAAGCTTTAACAGAACAACACTAGCCTTCACTAGCCTGAACAATCCCATAACAAATTCATAGTTACTGACAATTTTTGTGAACTAATTGCAAAGATATTTTTTCTTTTCAATTTGCGCTAAATTTGTAATGTCGTTGTGACAACCGTTTTCTTGTCGATATACGTCAAAATTTTAGGTTTCACCACAAACTATATTTTGTTTTATGCCAGTTTTATGTAGGTAAATAAAATACTACATTTATTTTTAAAAAATCTATGTTCCTTGTCAATGATACACATGAAAAGAAGAGCATTTGTCTATAATATAGTACGTATCAACATCGTGAATGTAGAAGTACCTACCTAATGGATTTACTAATGTAAGCAAAAAATTTAATAAATCTTTGATGAATGTAATGCATCATCCTTACGGTAAAACAGTATTTTGTTATATTTACTATTATCAGTAAAAATGTAAAAATACTTTTAAAAGTACTAAATATCAAGATTTCCTTTCAAACATCATAAAACCACTATCGTGTGGCGTTGTTGCTCCTTACATCATGTTATTAAGACAAGCATCATGCAAGATAATTATGTACATGCCACGCAAAGATGAAGATTGTTATGTACTTAAGTTGATTTTCATTAAAAAATAAAAAGGTATGTCATGAAATAACTTAATTAATTACAGTGCTTCTTTTTATACAGATAGCTAAAGGCTAGCAGAAAGCGCCAGAGTAAAACAAGTAAAGA
Source organism: Hasora chromus (assembly GCA_018247075.1). Taxonomy (NCBI): domain Eukaryota; kingdom Metazoa; phylum Arthropoda; class Insecta; order Lepidoptera; family Hesperiidae; genus Hasora; species Hasora chromus. Next base: position 4,502 of record DWFC01000143.1, on the reverse strand, counting down.
TTAGGGTGAGCTCCGTTAATACAAGTGCTGTGTGATCAATAAATAATTATTAAAAAGCTACGTCAGTACAATAAAATAGGTAGGTAAATGTTAATATTTATACTATTTTTTTGCGATAATAGTTGCGTCTGTCTTATGTGTTTATGGGTAGTTTTTAATTTGAATATCGAACTTTATAATTTTAAGTAAATCATGGAATTTGTTTCGCATGGGATGTCATCGTTATTGGTAGATGCAGTCGGTATTTCGATTAGTTTTATAATGAAATTAAACAAAAAATGAAATCAAGATATTATGGTCTCTAGCTACGTAATCTACAATTTTATTATAATATTGCTTATATATGTACTTATCATATATTATAACTGTAAATTTCTAGTGTAGATATTTCCTTTTGAGGAAACATGCAATTCAAAATTCCAGTGATCGGTGATAGCTGTCTAGAATCTAGTGTAATCGATCAACTACCATAACTTGTTTAAATAAATTCTTATACTACGTTGTAAAGAGAAACCTATTAGTGATAATCCTATAAGTTAAAAGAATAGATAGTACGAGCCTAATTACCTACTTACATTAATTTGATACTAACACCTATTTGGTAATTGTGACTATTATAGGTACTCATTGTCTAGCAATTGGCAGTTGACCTGAATGTTTGGTTGCCTAATTAGATATAGTTCAAGATCGAAAATCGGAATACATTTCAAGTCTGCCTTGACATGAGGGCACCCAGACTCCATGAGGGCAATAGATCTGTAATTAATTAGCATAATAATTTAACAACTTCTTAAATTGCCAAGTAATATTAAATTAACATATTGTATTCTACCTAGCCCTAAAATGTCTTACTTTGGAAATGATGTTAATAACAAAGTTAAAAAGAATAACATTTTACCTACAGTTTACAAAAATTCATGATTGCCAATTTTACGAGGTTAAAAACCTCGAGAAGACAATCGACATCAGTTTTTAAATTTATCCATTACACATAAATAAAATCGAGGACTCTGTCTGTGATTTTGAAATAACGGCTTTTTTCTGAGTGTATGCGGTTATTTACACGATTTCGAAATACAAAAATGCCTTTTTTTTTATATTTTTGTTTGTCGGTCTGTTTGTTCGGTGAAATCTTTTAAATGGCTGGATCAATTTTAAGCTGGACCAGTTTCATAGGCTAATTGGCATTATAAGGAGTAACATAGGCTACTTTTTGTTTTGAATTTGGACCTGATTAGAAAAGTTAGGGCTCATGCATATTTATAAAAACCGCGCGGACGAAGTTGCAGGCAACAGCTATTTTTAAAATAAAAATTCACCTTATTAGTTATCACTAAAACCGCTCTACAGTGTTTAGGAACAGGTTCGCACGTAAATATTTTGCCAATCGTAAGGAAGGGCATTGAGCTTGAGCAAGCTTGTTGTTCGGTTGAGCCAAGGCTTATATTGTAAACAGCGGCACCTAACACGAATACCTTTATTGTTTTATTTTCTCATGGATGTTCCACTCAGTTCTACAAAAAATATCCTCTGAAACAAAGTAAAACAAAAAGTAGGTATGTTGTATATTTTTAAACACAAATATCATATTAAGAAGTTTTGAAAGTCCTATACTAGCAAATTGGCCTGGCGGCATTTTTCCATAACACAATGATTTTGTGATACTTGTAAGATGTAAGTAGAATATTAAGATAAATGGCTTAGATAGGTTTTCTTAATAGCTTGATAAGACAGTTGTTGCGATAAGAAAATAGATTACAATATTTCTATTTATATTGTATATATTTTATTAGTAGTTTAGTAGATTCGACTTCTATGGCGCAGTTTGTGAAACGTGGGGTCGCGGGTTCGACTCCCGCATCAAGACAACTTTTCTAATTTGTTACAAGGTGATGATTCATCGAGATGGGCGTGGAACGCCTAACGAGAAACCTGAATAATTAAGGAATAATGAAAAAACCGCTAGTGAGTAAACCTATAGTGAGGGGGACACTAGTGTTTTTAATAGGAACTGGGGGAACACTAAGGATTCTTACATGAGTGAAGTGTATACTTTACTAAGTTTAGAGCAAAGATACTAAAAGTTTGTCCTTAAGATAGTAAAGAGAAGTGGAGTTATTTAAGATAGAGTACAATTAAAATATAATTCTATACCTACGTCTCTGATGAATTTAAGCTGATTATGATAGTGAAGAAAGTTAAATTTAAAATAAACTGAAAATAAATTATAACTGTTATTGAGAAGGAGTTCTAGATTTTCAGAATATATTCATTTAGGTCAATAATAGGCAATATATGTATGTACTAGCATTATTATGTTTAGTATTCGTCGAGGGAAAATGCCTTTTTCGGTTGAGTGAATGTAAGAACCACCTTAAATCAATCATCACAATATATCAATACCAATTGACACTAACCGGTGGACCAAGCAATATCTGGCACATTTACTTAAAATGCCTGAAATTTGGAAGGGTTCACTGAGGCTCCATACTGGGTTGACTAGTCATACATACATACCCATCATAGTATAGTATCTATAGAGTTGCGAAGTTTATCCACATTCGCATGTGCTTAAAGCTTGTTAAAGTTAAAGCTGCAGGTTATTAGCGTACCGTGGAAACAGTTGAGAATAGAAGTAATAGAATAAAGTTATCTAACTCTATTTAAATATTTTATAAAATGCGAAATGGGAAAAATAATGCCGCCTTGCTATACGCTATCTTTTATTACGTACCGATTGTTGACGAACGCGAATATAAAAAGAGAATCAATTCACAATTAAGAAAAAAAAAAAAAGATAACTAAAGATGGCCAGAACGATATCGTGTTCGACTGTCTTAAAAGCCAGTGTTAAAAAAATCAACAAGCGACAACGCAATCATTCTTTTGTTATTGCAAATAGGAATGGAAAACTAACAATACGGTGTAAAAAACAAAATTTACGGAGCGCCAAAGCAGGCAGGCGAAGTAAAATAAATAATCAGTAGGTATAGATATAGGGTTATAGATAGCTATGTTATGTATGGATAATGAGTGATGAAATTTATTTATTTATTATTCGGTTATAAACTTAGCAATGTTGTTTTTTTTGTTACCAACTTAAATTAAGTTTTTATTAGTTTGCTTACTTGGAATGGTTTTATTGGTTATTGATTTAGTTTATTTATATAAACTAAAGACTTTATTTTCGAAGTCAGATCAATTTTTTATTAAGAGTTTGTGTTAGAATTTAAATTTAAAATACAAGAAATTTATTATTGTTTATTATTTTTTATAATATTATTGTCATTGTTTATTATTTTTTATAATAAATAACGAATAATTTGACTTATTACAAGTGCTAACCGGGACGTGGTTAATATTCGTACATATGTACGTTCGAAATCAGTGACTACGTTATAAAATAGTTTTCCATTATTTATTATTAATTTACATTATTATTCCATCTGAACAACGATATAATAGCCATAGAAATGATAATATCGGACCACCTTTAAAGGTTAGCATCATATAACTCAGTTCTAATGTTCCAAATTAGTCAAGTCGTTTGATAGTAAACAGAATATTAAAAAACATACTAACGCAAAGAATATAGAACTCAAATTTGTTTTAAAAATGCCTAAAAATAGGCAATGATTTATCACATTTAGTTTCTCGACCTTAACAGGATCTGTAATTGAAGATTTTTTGAATGTAAAATGTGATTATCTTTTTTTGTCTTCATATTTAATATTAAACAAACAATGTGAAATGCCGCTTAGACTTCATTCATAATAATGAATTGTAAAGATTGTTCTTTAATTATTCATGTTTTATTGAACTGCAAACGCAATCGTGATTTGGCTAAAATTGATTTATGAGGAATGTAGCAAACCTTTTCGCACTTATTATCTTTTTTCTATACATATTTGCGATAATGAGTTGCTTTAATAAAATACAAATGATTAGCAATCATGATTATAGTTTGTGTACGTCGCATTTAAGAAGAAAAAAAATGCCATTGAAAATATACATACCTATTATATTGTGATTCTCAACTCTAAATCTTATAGCTGCGATTAAGCGATTAAGAGGTACCTACTTAATACCTACATGTCTTCTAAAACATTTTAATGGATCTCATTTTATGATTGAAATATCATCGAGGCATTTGTAAAAAACCCAAGGGATTTAGTAATTATTATTTTCATTCGTTTATGAGCGGTATCAACAGTTTTATATTCATCTGCTTGAAATGAATCATTTTATATACATGTTATACGTTCCTACAATAAACCCAATCCTGCAGTATTTACTCCCACATTAAACAACGAGGGTAAATCGGCGTAACTTTCTCAAATTCCGCTCACTTTCATTTTGACAATTCAATGATGTCCGTTTAAGGTGACGCAAGTCGCTGCGCTTTTACTGCTCTCCCATACAAAAGATTTACTGAAATTACTATAAAACTGTATATTGTGAGTCAAAAACTAAGATTAATATCATTTGGTTGCGTAGTCATC
>DWFC01000142.1:0-13174 GCA_018247075.1 Hasora chromus | reverse complement strand
TCAGAACCCAGAAAACCATGAAGATAAGGAGGTAGAGCCAGACGTATTGAAAAATATAGAAAATTGCGCAAATGGTAGTATCAACGCGGAGAACGAAATGCGTGACAATAAATTAATTTTAGAGGGCAATTGCCTGGCGGAACGTATTGTAAACAAACCCGAGCCGCTACGCAAACTAGCTAGCGTCACAGATTTACAGGAGACGTTTAGGAAAATTTCTTCCAGAGCTTCATCTAAGCTGAAACTAAGGCGGTCCAAAGTAGACGATGATTCGACTCCTTCGCCGGAACAGAAAAACCCGGCAACCATGACAATAAACGACCCGCTGTTCCCGGTTTTCAGAAACGACGGTGTTGCTATCTCGGAGTCTCTTTTTAACCAGTATCTAGAACAGTATTATTCGGGGATCAAGAAAGATTCAAAAGAAGACAACATGTTTAATTTTAATTTGAAGTTATGTGAGTTAAACAAATTCGAAGATTTCGATTCCGAAATGGCAAAGTCACCGCAGCGGACGCCCAAGAAAGTAGCTAAAGACTCATCTAAGACTGTTAATACCGATCAGTCCAGGCGAAAATCTCTTTCTTTGCCTTTAAAATCGCTTAATGAAAGCGCAGATTCGCAATTCGGATCTGAGTCAGAGTCAATTGGTCTCAAGAAAAGATTAACGGGTGTACAATTAACTCCGTTGATGGAGAAATTGAGTCACTTAGCGTTTTCTGATAAGTCTAGCGGGTACAGCAGTAGAGTAATGACTCCATTAGAAATAAGAGAGTTCCTCACGCCAGCTACAGAAAAGCAAGTCACATTTTCTGAAAGGTACGTTGATTATCTTACACATTTGATCTGCTTTAACAGCAACCATAAAGTTCATCTCCAAGTGCGTAATACCTACATAGTTTCATATATCCCTATTTGGTTGCCTTTCGACCTCGTTGTACGCGATTCTGGCCATGTCTAAATTTTAAATATCTTCTGTACAATTTTTTTATAATTATTACGCACATCACCTAAATATCTACCTCAACAGCGTTCAACTTTTCACAGAACAAAACCAAAGTTACAAGACTCAGGCAGCGACTCGGATTCAGACTCTGAGTCAGATTGCGACCTAGACGCGCTACCCGACTACAGTTCCAACGCGGTGAAATGCGCATTGTTTGTCAGCGGATTACACAACATGGCGTTGCTTGCTCTTCTAGACACAGAAGCTGCCAATGACGCAGAAACTATCAATCAATTGGTGAGTTGTTGCAGATGGTCTCTTTAAAAAACTACACAAATGAGGTATTTTATTTTAAAGTTCAAAAATGATTTCCACATAAGCTTGGAATTACAATGCTCATTTAATGACGGTAAAAAAAATTATGACTGACAAGAAAATATTTTCTATCCTGTTGTATACCTTTTTTTCTTTATAAACATCTAAACTTTCAAGATTTTTAATTTTTACAAGCTAAAAGCTTAAAACTTGAAGTTTGCTAATAGCGTGTAAACTGGTAATAGGAATTCCGGAACGACTTAATATAACCCCATAGTGTTCAACCTCGTTCAGTTTGTCTCGACAAAACCTATTCATACAAGACAATTTGTTCTGAACCCACAGTGGGAGACCTCCCTCAACGCGCTCGGCCCCATCGAGCAGCAGTGCGCGGAGGCGCTGTGCAACTCGTCCGAGGCGACGGACTACAGCTACCTGACGCTGGACCCCGACTGGGGCACGGTGAAGCGCGGCGGGCCGTGGGCCGCGCTCGACATCGCCACTATGGGACTCATTCACAACGAGTTCGCCGAGGACCCGCAGCTCTCTGAATATATTTTGAGGTGAATTTCGTTAATTTCCATAGAAACTACTAAGCAGTAGTGCTTTATCGCAAGTGTTACTGTATGGTTACACAATTGGGTCACAAAAATAGTATAGTTCGTCCCTTATAAACAATAATTTTATCAAGTAAAAAATAGCTTAGTTCGAAAATCTCAAGATATATTTTTCTATGTTATGGTGTACCAATAAAGTTTGCAGATCAGTTGATAATAAGTACTAGGAGCTGCTGCAACTTATTTCATATTTGTAATAAAAATATTTTACGGTTTTAGTTAATCTTACTCTAAGAACAAATCCTAACAGCTGATATTTGTATTATGTATATTGGCATCGGCCGACTCGGCCCTAGCCAGAAAAATGCAGTAGTACAAATTGTCATTTTGCGACATGTACCGACAAAGTTAAACATGAAACTACCCCCATTTTATTCATATACAAAATGTCCATCTCAGGAGCGTTATCAAGTTAAGCATGAAACTACCCCTATTTTATTCGTATAATAATTGTTCCAGGAGCGACGAGAGCGTGGTGCTGGGCGCGATGTGCGGGCGCGCGGAGATCTACTACCAGGAGAGCGGCGCGCGGCAGCCCGGCCCGCCGCCGCCCTCCGACCTGCTCGCCACCGCGCCGCTGCGCGCGCGCCGCCGCCTGCACCGCGACCACTCCGCGCTGCTGCTCTAGGGGACTACCTACTACCTCTTTTATCTGCCGCACGGTATCACTACTTGCAGTGCTCTAACACATCGCCCACCACACCTACTTATCTGCAACACGTTAACCCTACTTGCAGTCTACTGTAATCCTCAATCGTAGCTAGCAGGTCCCCTCGTGTCGCATATGAGGCATATTACCTTACTTAAACTGTTCACTGAGGAGGAGCGCCTGCCCTGCTATGCTAGCCACATGGTAACCTTTGTAGTCTTCTATTATCGCATCTGGAGCACAGTGCCTTCCTTATACTTTTCAATGGGAAGGAGTTCAGATACAGCGATGGATAGTCTCATCAAAATAGTGCCCACGATCACGATCACACATCCTGTGGGACTTTAACAAAATCTGTTCTACGAGAGTACGTGAATACACACCCGCTACACGTTATTATTTCACTTGTAGTTCTATTGGAACATTCATTGAGGTGCAGCAATTAATGCCTAGACAGAGCGCACGATCTTGTTGGACATAAACAATATATGTTTTACAAGACTGCGTGCGTTCCTCTTGTCTCTCGAAGTCTTGCTCTCGAAGGCTACCACTAGTAAAATTGGACATAGACGCCGGATATAAAGCAACACGCAACAGAAAAATAACTTCCCTAAACATCACCTTCACACATATTTTAGTACATGGACGACAAACATGCATTTAGTAACATGGTAAATTGAATATTAAATCTCATCTGTGATCCTGTTAAACAAGTAAAATACTTGACATTGCCATAAAATAGTTGGCCTCACGAAGCAGGACGAACAAGTTCTCATAAAAAAAGAACCAAATAATGCATTCCAAACAGGGATCTGAACGATCTCTATTATTATTGTAAGCATTATAAAATACATTACGCTTTATAATGTTTTAAAGTCGTATATGAACGTCATACGTATATACAATTTCCGGAACTATTGTGTGTGACGATAAAATGAATGAGATGAATACATGAAGAAATAATAACACTAACGACAGTTCTAAATACTACTTACGATATAGAGAAAATATCTGATGATATCTCAATAATTCTACGGTAATACATAATATGTACTGTAGGACTGTAGTAGAAGGTACGCAGTACGCGACAAATGCATCGGATGTTGAATGGATGTCTCCAAACTGTAAAAAACAATTTAGGGACATCGACACTGTACTGTCAGAGACATAATATTGAATGTGTTTGTGGTACACATATGTAATATGTTTAGTAACATAACGTATATATTATATTAATAGTAAATTATTGTTAGATATTTTTATCAGCTTTTTAAAAATAGAGCGTTGCTCTCTGCGCATCACAGACCATTTGTGTATGTGATTATGTGAAATGAATTAAAGGTGTACTGTATCGCCAAAAGCACTTATATATTATTATATACTTGTTAGGAAGGGTCTGTGATTTGCGTAGAGGTAACGCCGTAGACTCATACATTCCGAAATCTCACAACAAAAGAAAATGTTCATTCCTAATTAAGTTTGTATTAGCACATTTTTCATATTTAAGTCATATTGCAGAATCTAAGATTCACGATTAGAAAGGGCTGAGAAGTTTGACTTGTTTATAAATCGATTTTTAAGTATTATGATAAAATCAAGTGATTTTTGTTAATACATTATTTATTTCTCACGAGTAGACTAGGTAGTTTCTTCAGTTATAAATTTTCACTTTCCACTTCATGATATTTTCTATTCCTAGGTAAAATAGCTCGTTGAAACAGTTATAGAAGTTTCTAGTTGTAGATTATCAAGGAATTAGTAGTGTTCTTATAACGGATACGAGGGATTTATTGACAAATGTTACAGAGAAGTTTTACTAAGTAAAGTTGCATTTACAGATTACAATATGCGGTAATCGCAATTTCGGCTACATAACATAACATTTGCGATGTGTTACATTGTAATATATTTGTGAATGTATGCGGAATCTATAGTACTTTGTCAGTAAATCAATCATGAGATAACTCATTTCATTAGCTCTGGTTTAGATTTAGATATTATTTTGAAGTTTCCTTATTAGTCCTTAGTAAATTTACAGGTCTTTTACATATCTTGTATCTCTCCAAACAAATTATATAATAGCAAAGCTAGTCGGTACACAATCCCGCGCCAAATAAGTGTTTTACGGCCAATAATGCACTTTCATAGTGGCTAGGTTTTTCTGCTTGCTGTTTGGTTTTTTACTAGATAAATACCACGTTCAGTCGGTGTTATGTATTCTTTGTAGAATTTAATCTAATAGAACAGTAAGTAAAATAAAATATGCAGAAGTCCTTATCAGTAACACATTTCCTGTGTCTGATGGAATTTAGTAACATTTGTCATGGGTTTCAATAGCATACACACATTCGATGAAACAAAAACTTCATTTTCTTGTGTCATGAGTGATAACTAACGCCTAAAGTATAGAGTGTATGTCGATTTAAATATAAAAATCAGTCTGTTTTAATAACTCGTTATAATACGAAATCCATGACTTAAACTATGTATCATTAACGTATGATGATCGTTTTACGGCCAAAATAGGGAATATTAGGATTAAACCACAAATACCCTATCCTGACAACATTACTAACAATCGATGAAGAAGATCGTGATAACACCAGCACAAGCGCAAAAACCTAGCGTCGCCCAAAGTTTCCATCCATTTTGGAATATTTTGCCAAATTGCAAACTATACTAGTCCAGCGAAGCATTAGCTTATTGCATATTATGTGGGTAGTTATATTTTCAAATTTCTCTGCTCACTGCATTCTTGCCATTAGTTGTAAGTTCGGCCATTTTATAGACATATTGCTAGTTCTTGCTCAATTACGCCATTGAGATATTAATTTTCAGATACATGAGAGTAGCTATCATAACAAATTCATTATATTTCACATACACTTTTAAACTGTTATTTTGTTGCGTTTCACATATTTTGTTAGTTTATTTTTTTAAGATTAGAAGGTTATTTAGTAAACCTTAATGTTTATTTATTATTGGGTTAATGTTAAATAGAATTAAGACAATGAGAAAGCAGATGACCGTTGAGTAGATATTAGGTAACGATGACGTACATTATTTAAATGCCAATGACCTAACAAATGTGAAGCTAGTGTTCCAGCACAAGTAGAACGGAATTATTTTATTCTATGGGGATAGTGAATGTATAAACAACGACCAAAAAGAGATGTGCATAGTGCACGAGTCCGGGTTTTTCTAATTTTCAACCATTAACCGTTCCGCTTGCGATTGAGCACCTTCTTTAGTTGTTTTGAAGAAGTTTCACCTATCCACGAAAGACACATCCCTTACTAAATGTTAAGTGTACGTCACTAATATCTATTCTATTATAAAAGATTTTTCATATAAGGGTGCTAATTTTGCTAGTGCTAAGTGGACAAAAAAACTATAGAAATAAATATGCACAGCCACGATAACTGTTTAACACAGACATACTGTGGAAATGCCATGAACTGCCCGGTAAATATATGTTGGATCGCATTCTCAGTAGTGCAAATACGAAGTCGACCCAAAGGCTGGCCGTAAACGGGTAACTCTTAGTACGTATGTGCGAAGTGATATCAATGCCACTTCATTTTTGGGTATCGATTTGTACTTCATTGGCAGTCCCGTTAGCACGCCAGCATTATCACCTTTATAATGCGTTTAGTTCACGAATGTTTCGCGGCTTATAATTTATTGTAATGTTTATTATTTTGACCTTGCAGTATTATTATTGCATTTTAACGTCTAACATTCAAATTTTATGTGCAGTTTTAAGAATATTTTATGTACAAATCAATCAGTCAATCACCGAAATGCGTCCAAAGCAAAGAAGCTATTTGTAAACTATTATATTTTTCAATTATTGCAATATTTGTTTTGTATTGTAAATGTTATTGTTGAATCATTATTTTTATATTTTATAAAGATTTTTTTACTGGTATGTAATGTCTTGCCATACTAGGAGTGCCAATATGACACGGAAATGGTGTTTATTTATATGAATATACATACTAGAATGTTAAGAATTTTAATAAAACCCGATAGTGAGATTTTTCTTAATCGTATACCTATTGTAATGATAAATATACCCCAGTATAAATAAGTCTATAATTTAGTACTTTTACATATACAATAATATAATATCAACAAACTGAAATGAATATATAAAATTAAACTACAACTAAATTGGTGACATTTTGAAATTTGGTAAGTCGAAAAACATGAACCAAAAATATTTAACTGCTAAAATGTCACTAAAAATTTTAAGTCATCAAAAATCCAATTTCTGTAATAACAAAGTGTTACAAAGAAAGGATCACCGGATAAGACAAGGTGGGATTAATAAAATGAACGAAGAAGAATAGTGATGACATTACAAAACTATTATTTATTAACAAGTCGCTCACAACACAAGTCTACACTAAAATACGATGTCACCAGACCAACTAACTGTTATATAGAAATAAATATATATATAATAATTATTATAGTTATGTATGATTTGTTAAAATGCATAACGATCACTCGAGAACCGAATTGAAATGCTGTTAATTTGTGTCGTTTTAAGAGTCGGGTGGTAAAGAATATGATCTAGATGCGCGACTTCTCTCTTGAGTCTTGACGAGGTGGCTTCTGAGCTCCCTACAAACCGTATTTCGATCATATTCTTTGCGCGACATTTGGCCGAGAACAGTTCGGAACAACTTCGCTTCGACACCGACATTTTCTTTTCGGGTAGACACCGGCCGGTCCGGGATTTCGGCAACCGCCATTTTGAAAGAACTTTTCAACATTTCAAATATTTTCTAAACTTCAAGATAGACAGTTTTCAAGGAACTTCATCCTTTACTTCTTGTTTCAATACCTTTTCAAACAAACAAAATTAATATTAGACTTAGTGTTAAATCTTTTTATTTATTAACTAATTATACATCCTAGAGGCAAACTACGCCCGGAGGCGATTACAAACTAACTTACGAGCTAGACCCTTTTCGTATCACGTCATAAAGTTAAACAAAAACAAGTTCCATAATGACTCCAAGACCGTCACGGCCGCCGCGATTGCAGCAGTTCGAAACGGCCTTACAATAATAAAAATTAATATACATATTTGTAGACTAAAACCGGCCCGAACAGGTACAGTTTAAATGCATTGGAGGCCGGCAGAGGCATTTGTGAGGGTGTGTTGTATCAAAATCTATGCTAAGTCTGAAGTTGACCTCAGCATCACGAACTTACTAATATCGACCTGGAAAGTCAAAGAGGGGAATAACCATAGTGTTCAATGTAAAGAATGACATGACATTTTTATGTTACATATTACTTTTCCTTCAATTTATTATGACATAATACTTTAACCACCTATCTTATCTTAGTTTTTAAAAACACCAAATTCAGAAACACACACTAATAGCAATTAGAACCAAAAAGTAATACAATTAAGTTTAAAAAATATAAATTGAAAGAAAAGCATAAACATCTTAAAATTATAAATTAATACATTAATTTATACTATAGGTAACTTTGGTTTAAAGTTCTGAGAAAATTTAATAGGACTCAGGTAATGGAACAATATAGGCAAATTCATTTTTAAGTATAAATCTACGCCTCAAATAAAGAACCTACTTCCTTTTGAAGTCAGTTAATATAAAACATTTAAATTATAAATGAAAACAATTGAGCGTTTGCTTAGACAATAAGTTTTTTACACATTTGAATATGGAATAATATGAGAGATCTAAATATAATACAGTGGTATTTTGAAGACAATGTTATGGCAATATGATGTTAGAAGCATATTAATAGAGTTTTTTTACATGAAAACATTAGCATAAATGTAATTACATCAATGGTGACTTTAGACATAGTTGTATAAAATTAAAAAGGACAATTATTTCATTCGTGACTAATCAATCACTTGTACCTTAGAATAATTGACTTAAAATTTAACTTTGTGCTATATCTAGATTTAATTACTTTAAACTTCTTTTTATAAACATATAGGTATAAATGTAAAACTATTTGCCCTTGTACTAAAAGGGTCATAATACATTCTTGTATCAAAGGAAATGTATCCCAAAAAGAAATCAACAATGGACACGTCCAGTGGACTACTATATTACTTTACTTACATTCATGCATATTTTATTCATTGATTTGACATTATCATTACATTGGGCTTCTTAGAAGCAAAACCGTTAAAGACCATCAATATTAATATATAAACCACATTTTTATTTGCACAAGCCATACATTGGCCGATTAAAGCCGTGGAGCAAATCAAAGATGGAGTATGAAGTTCACAGGCGCAAGTGTGCTGGCCTCCTCTTCTATTGTCCCTGCTAGCTCAAGAATATGTAAAAATTGACAAAAATTACGAGCGCAAAATTCACGCTTTTTGTCAGACTGGCTACTAATGATTCTTCATCTATTTTGCTTCCAAGCAACATTCTTAAACTATGGTATTAAATCCATAACCAGCGTGTTGTTATCGCGAGGCACAAAATATTGCAATGAGAGCCCTATTTTAGTAGTTACTACTAAGCACTTATTGCACCTACAATGACCTTATTGATATCAAAAAAACTGTGGACATGATACCTACATGTTCCACAGATGTAGTTACCACAGGTGTAGCGAGTAGATAACGCAAATTATCAAATTCGGTTCAGCCAGCAGATGTTAACCTTTCTTAATTGTAAACTACTATCATAAATGCAATTGAACAAGTTATCTATGAAACTTGTTCTTTTGTTAAGGATGGCTTTAAGGAATGTGTTGTTAAACTTGCGTTATCCGTCTGAGATTTGAAACGATATATAAAATCACGTCAAACGATAACACCATCAAAAATATGTCATTAATCAACACAAGATTATTGCCATATTAGTGACATTATTATCTAAGTAAGAAAGAGAGGTCAAGTTATACGCACGCACACACTTATATAAATGAGTGCGTATAGTAATCACCCCTAACGCGTGAAACGTTTCAAACCTCCGTGCACACCTGCAGCGCGCGACCTTGCCCTAGTGGTAGTAAGACTTACGGGGCGAGTAGGAGCGCTCTCGCTCGTAGCGGCGCGAGCGGCGGTAGTGCGGCGAGGGCGAGCGGTGCCGGTAGCCGCGCTGGTAGTAGTCGCGCTCGCGCTCGCGGTAGCCGCCGCCGCCGCCGCCGCCGCCGCGGTAGTAGTAGTCCCTGCGAACACAAACGCCCGTCAATAACATTCTCACATCACACTATCGAAGCTATTCTATTTAGGAACTCGTCTAGTTAGTGATCCTAGGACACAAGAAAAACAATAAATATAGATACATCTCCAAAAAGTTTATTTTGAGGGTAGGTATTTTTTTGTTATGAGAAGGGACACGAGCAGTCCATCTGATCTTAAATGGCGACTGCAATCGGATTCATGCTCCGTATATACTGCCTGTCTTACGCCAAAACACAGTGAATTATTAAACTATACTATAAAACAGTGAATTATTCATAATAGTGAAAGAAGACTACTGCGCGAATTGACTAAAAATAATACTTACTCCCTATCGCGACCGCGTCTGTCATATCCATTGTCTCCTCTGCTACTGACACTGAAATATAAATCAATTTATCAAGATTAGCATATTATTATTATTTATTGTCATCTATGTTAATGTTTTTTTTTTTTTTCAATTTTAGAAATGTCCATATAGGCCTTTAGTAAACCAACTTAGCTTAGGGAAGGCTTACTCTAGAACTACATGAGATTATCTTCCAACAAACTATAAAAGGCACAATAAAGATTCGATTCGAAATCGATTTTGTGAACTTTAGTTTACGTTTGTTGGTTTAGTTTCGATTTATGTAATATTCCATTCTGCAATAAAATTAATAAGAAGACCTAAATGACAACATCAGATTTGATTTGTAAGTAATAATTTTGTAATATAGCTAATATAAACACAACATTGGCGACAAAAATGCGATCCAAGGATATTTTTATTTCTCATAGATTTCTCGCGTTGCAACACGCTTTTTTACTTGTTATTGATTTGCTACATAGTATCTTCATGAACATTAAGCCTTTTGTTTTTGTTTAGAGTGCAATGTGTATTTTGCAAACCACCCTTCAGTTCGCAAATAAGTCACGTATGAGTATATTCCGTAACAAGTGTTACAAACAATCTAGTAGAGTTGTAACCTCTAATACTGTGTTACTCAAATTATTCATAACTTTTTTATGTAAGAGGTAAAACACAAGCGTCCAATCCATCTGATGGTAAATGGCTACAGCAGCCCATGAAATTTTTGACCGTGGGTTGATCACAAACGCTGTGCTACTCCTGATGAAAAAGTTCGAACGCCTTGTGTTCTACATATAGCCAGCAAGCAACTAGCCAGCACACACCCATGCACCGAGACAGTAGATCTAACACTACTATTTCACGGCACAACTAGATGTGATGGTGGTACCAACCCAGTCGAATTTGAAATTTCTACCACCAATCAAATTTTCAGACATGAATGGAATTAGTAAAATTTGTCTCGCTGCGGGAATCGGCGCCACCCCACGTTTCACAGACCGGCTCATCACCGACTGCGCCAAAGAGTAGAGTCGAGGTAGTAACAAAAGTACATACGTAGGCTTGCCCATGTATATGCCAGGCGTGGGCGTGTGCGCTCGCTGCGTGATGGAGTAGTCGACGCGGATGCGGCGGCCGTCTATCTCCATGCCGGTGCACTCGTTCTTAGCCACCTTGGCGTCGTCCTGAGATTCGAAGTACACGAAGCAGAATCCTCGCGAGCGCCCCGTCTGCAACAGAAGGTTTAAGGGACTTCTATTTACTGCGTGTTCGTTGGATAGAGCTTACCGGGTAGTGCAGGACTGCTGTTTTCCGCGCTGGAAACAATTTAGGCGACAGTTTATGCGTAGCAAGCTGTGGTGGAATGAGTTTACACTCATCACAGCTATCTTAACCTTTTCATACATAACACATATAAAATATATTTTTTTTATTATTTGTCAACACTAAATTACAATACTGCCCGTGCAAATAAACACTAAATATACATTTCTTTAGTCACCGTGTTGTCTCTTCCAATGACATGACAATTTATTAAGATATTTTTTAAAACACTGTACCTGTGGAGAATCTAAGGGGCTTTAGAAACTTTAGGATAGGATTTCAGGATAATCTTGATGGCCATAATACACAGAAACAGGATATAAGGGTAACATGGTGGAGGGTTCTGCAAACCATCACCAAAATATAAGGAAAACTAACGAAAATCCGTTAGTTACTGCTGCTACTAAATATAGCTTACAAATTTGCTTGATTTCGATGATTCACAGAACATGTTGTTACTTGCGAAATGTAGAGGCATAAATTATTAGATAAACATTCTATTAATGAATATCAAACTGATCATAGCAAAATATAGCAAACCTGTATCCACCTCCAATTTTACAAGTAAAATGTTTATAAATAATAAAATATCCGATGATGATTTTGATATGGCGAACGAACTCAGCACAACGCTCCTAAAATATGACGAATGTATCCTGTATCACCCTTGTTACCTTAGCGTCAATAACAACTTGAACTTTGTCAACTGGTCCAAATTTAGAGAAGATGTGGTTAATCTGCTGCTCAGTCGTATAAAGACTGAGACCAAACACGCCGAGGCACCGGGATGGGGTGGGGTTCTCCTGTGGAGAATGGCAAAAAAAAAATATTAACCATTTCCTTAAGATGCTGTTCTCTCACAATAAGACGGCTTAAAATTACTTGCGATAAAGCTAGTACTCAGAAAATATATATTCAGAAATAAGCTTTGTTTAAAAATAGCAATTTTTTTTAACAAAAAGGTCTAATAATGAAGTCTATAGAACATACATATGCTTGACTCTGGCTTAAACTTGGACTAAGACCGCAATTATTAATTAAGTTTAGTAGGTGTTTTATGATATACTCAGCTTACACTTATTCTAGTCAGATTTGGGCAAAGGCAGAGTTAAGACTTAGTATGTTCTATTTTCACCCTTAGAATTTAATTTTTTATCATAGAATGTTTCAGATTGCAAATTTGATATCACACTTATTACTTTTTGCAAAAAGTCGTCATTACGGTATCAAAACTATCCAATAATTTCAACACATTTCCTGACCTACCCTAACTAGCAACAGGCATACAACAGCAGGAATCAAATTTTACCCGATCGCCCTGGTGGCGGCGGCGAGACGACATCGGGCTGTGGGAGTGCGAGCGGCGGTACGAGCCGCGCGGCGAGTAGGACCGCGAGCGGCTGCGCGAGTACCGCGACGAGCGGTACCCGCGGCGGGGCGAGCCGGACCGCGAGCGGGACCGCGAGCACGACCGCCCCTCGGCCGGCACGCCCGCGCCCGCGTGCGCGTTATGGTACCCGCCCCGCCCGGGCGAGCGGCCGCGAGAAGCCTTCGGCGGACTGCAATCACGAGATGGGGACATGCCTATAGACATTTCTTTTCTCGACCGCTGCTGCTTCATTGGGCTGTAATTTGGGAAATTAACACATTGTACAACTGAAATGGTAATTACAAGGAAATAAAAATATTTTTAATTGAATTTCCAATAATCATTTCATAATAACCAAAATTATGTCTATGTGTTAGTTAACAAAAAAAAAATAGTGTCATG
>DWFC01000141.1:0-13179 GCA_018247075.1 Hasora chromus | reverse complement strand
TTTAGTTTAGCAACTATGATAGTGATGTTGTTGTCAATACCCTTTATAACTTAAGTTGTCAATATAGCAAGTTACACATTAAAACCCATACATAATTATGATACCGTCGAACGACTGTCGGATTATCGCCACTCCCAGTATGTTCTAGCTTGATAGCTGATCTCCCTTTTCCTATACATGTTTTGATGGAAACCAATGCTTTCTCTAACTATGCTATTTCATAGGTACGTCTCATTTGCATGCTTTAAATAATTATATCTAGTCTTTGTAGTAACAACTTTATAAGTTTTATTGTGGCAATTATAAGACTAAATTGTTTGTTGAAATAAAATTTTCAATGTAGTTCTAAGTGTTGCTATTGACTTTTGGTATCCAAATGTGGCTTGTTAATTATTTATATCCTTTGCTAAGACTATAGTTTGGGGGGTTTTATCCATGCCGATTATGATTTATAGTAAGTATTATTTTATGTAATGCAAAGTCTATCTCGCTATGAATATCACCTTTATGAAAGTTTCTTAATCTAGAACCAAAGTATTTATACTTTGAAAGTTGCCCACAACTATGTAATTAATTGCTAACGGCCTCATTAAACATAAAACACCCCCCTAAAGTTGTAAACTATTCACCGAGCTAAGCCGCTAAGCCGAATTGCCCCAAAAACAACCCAAACCCGTCCTAAAGCTTAGATATTCTTAATTTAGTCGCCGACGCAAATTTGCTCTTATTTTTTACTTTACCGAGTCGCGTTTTACTTGAAAATTCATTAGAAACCAATTTGCACTCAACGCCCCTGGCATTAAGGATAAAATTACGTTTTCCGGTACATGCGTTTGTCGACGCCGTGGAAAAAAAAGAAAAGATTTCAGTCTGTTGCACTGCGGACAAATTTAGCGAGCGGCGACGAAAAGCGGGCAAAACGAGAGTCAGACATTTGCACCCTTTTTAAGGTAAATTCCGGGGACATCGAGAATTAAAATAGGTATACCGTACATTCGGTGAAACTGTGCAAAATGTGAACTATTTTGCACACATTTGGCGTCCATTTTGCGCACATTTTGCACTCATTTTGCGTTTTCAGATGCGTTCCGTCCGAAATTCGAGTATTTTTGCCGCTTTGAAATTTTATTTTACTTTTAAATGAGTGTTGTATTCATATATGCATCAAAGTGGGTTTGTTGGTGAAATTGTGGAACTTTCGAGACCTAATTCCCTATTCTTTGCGCGAAATTCGGAGCTGCGCCGCAAAGTGCATATTAAAATAGAGGCTTGATGGCTTGCTAATTAACTTTGAACACTGACTGACATATCAGTCCATTAATTATTTTATACTCCAAAATTTTATCCTGGTTGATAATTAGTGGTAAAATATATATTTATAATTGAATAAAATTTAAGTACACTTTCATCAGACCACATCTAGCATATAGTCTATTAGTTCGTGTATAACTCACAAATCGAACATAAATTAAAAAAAAAATCATATAAATCTAGTCTGTGTAAAGTCAAACGTCAATAATCTAATAATAGCTCCAAATTTCATAAGCCTTTTAACTATAACATACACATTTCACCACATTGTTTTATCTACACAAGTCCAGACCTGTCTGATTCATGAATGAACGTTATGAAATATTCTCATACATGTATGACGTGTACGAAAACAGATATGTCTGCTAGCCACATGCCAAAAACGTATTCCACTCCTATTATTATCAGTGCGCAGTTTTTTTAATACTTTTTATGGCATTTTTATATTGGCAAGCAGGCCAACTGACGGTTAGTGATGATTGATCGTAAATGCTGTAAGTACTCAAGAACAAGTTTCAACACTCAGGGTGTTTGGTGTGGTGTGTGTGAACACTGCTGTTTTACGGTATCTAAGTATGGTGGTGATACCAACCTAGTCCTTCATAAACATTCTACCACCCGTATTTTTTGTATTGAACTGGTAAAACATGTTGTATTGTTCGTAATAAAAACTTCTTAGATAAGTTTTACAATATAAAGGGTTGGTGTCGTTATATCTATTTACGTATTTCTTTCTCGCTTGTGTCTTGTGCTTCAAACTCATTTCTAAAGACTAGCAAGACAAAAATGCTGAGGGCTTCTATAGTACTTACTGACAATGGACTTAGTTATGTCAAAGTGTATCAAACTTTAAAACTTTGCTATAATGTAAATGAAGTAATAGTTTGTTGCTGGAAATTAATTTTACTTCTATCATACATTTTACGTTCGTAATTGTGTTTTGAAAGTATCCTGAACTGTTGAATTGCATGCTTGTGAAACATTTTTTTAAATTGCACAACTTATAAAATTTTGTGGGTTATTATTATGAAATGCAGTACTTGTTCCAACAGGTTGAATGCATGCTTTTTTATGTGTATTTTTTAGTTTTGTTATTTTTAGTTGCTTTCGTTTAACGGTTCTGAAACGGTGTCAGATTTTAAAGTTGGTAAAAAAAATCTAGAAATGAATTCTATGTGGGCTTAAAAATTAGACTCAATAATTATATGGGATATTATAATTTAATGTTTAATAAATTAAAATAGCTATCAAGGATTTATAAAGATTTAAAATGTGTATGTTTTTTTTAAACATAAAAAAAAAACAAATTTTTTTAAAAAAAAATGTTTCAAGATCTAGGCGCACTCTACAAAGGGAACTCTATCAATAACCTCTCCAAAACCACTACATCAAATTCGACCCATGTGGCTTAACACGTCATTAATGCGTTCCCAGCCAACCCTTCACCACACGTGGTGAGTTCCTTCACCCTCGAACGGAAGCCGACCACGTGGTCACCACTCGAAATCCTGAAAAGCTTTACAATAAGGGGGCGGCTTCTAAAAATAATACGCCGAATTCACGACGCGTGGTTAGTCGGTTTAGTCACCGCGTCGGTTCGACTGTGTTACAAAAATTCGACCGATTCGAACGAAAATTCGATATTTTGGCCAAGTTCGAAATGCGCAAAATTTAACGGACTCTCAGTGATTTGTGATTTTTGTGTTTCGCGTTCGTAGGTGAGTGGTTCGTTGTTTGAAATTTTATGTTGAAATATTCTGTTCGTCAAATTGTAGTTCTTAGTAACGGCCTATTTCCATTGTTTCGATGGTTTCTGTGTAGTATTTAGCGCAGGGTTTATAAATAAATACTAGGAATTGTGCGTGCAAGTCTGTTATATATTCGTTATATTAGCTATTTATTTTCCTACTTAAATTAATTTGTTATATTTTAATTTGCTTGAAACTTAAAATAATAAATAACACATTCATATTATTATAAATATTTTATAGTTTTTTTTATTACTTTTAGATTTTTTTGCTTTAAATTTTATAACCTTATATTCATGGTAACCACCTGATATTTTTGTATTTTCTTTTTAATTTAATGCTGTTAATTTTTTTGTCTTATTTTGCCATAAATGGTGTCAATATTTTATTGTGGTTTTTAAATACTAAATAATTCAAAATAAATTGTATATTTACTCTGATAGAAATTTACAACTTTTCCACACGGTGAGAAAGTACCTACCTAACTAATAAACGATGACCGACCTATAAAGTATGTATTACGAGCTGACAGCATCGATAAATATTTTTTAATCACGCCAATAGTACCAAAAGGCTTGGCTGATGCTAATAAAAAATGCTGAATACAAATTTTCAGCATGTTTATCGACAATAATTCTGTCTTCATAATTCACACATATATTTTTTTATTATTCATATGGACCAAGCAGTTATAGCCAATTGAATTTAATATAGTATATTTTGATACATCAAACAGTTTCATTCTTACGTCAGATCAAGTTGTGTTGTTGGGCCCTGCCCAAACTGTAAAGCGTGGAATTTTAAAACATGCTGACTCAAAAAGCTTAAAATAAGCTCAGTCTTAGCCGGTATATTTGAACTTCCGCTCCTGTTTTATCACAGATTCAAACTATGTATAAAATAGTAATAGTGGTATAGAGAGTATGCAACTGGTGGTTGATGACCTTGGAAGTAATATGCCAGAATATGCAGAACTCGAGGCGTTCGAACTCTGTCCCCAGAGGTAGGAACGCATCTGCGATCAACCCATGACCGACATGATATATCATGGGCTGCAGTAGCCACTGACCATCAGGTGGACTGCATGGTCGTGTCCTGCCTGATGACATAAAAAAAATAATAATTCATCATATCATTCCAGTAAAGAGTTAAAGGAGTTTAGGAGTTTCAACTGTTAGGCACAACACTATCAGCTGATGTTCCTCTATAGCTAGCATATAGATATGTTTAAGGAATATATACACTTATCTTTCAGGGAAAATTAGCGTGAGTTATGTATGCAAATCAAAGGTACTCATTTATAATTATGAGTACTGCATACATAAATATTGACGCAATATCTCAGAGTTAATGAAGATTATTCAATTACTTCAGATGTTCAGTACATAAAAGCTTTTAATCAGTAGCATAAAGCGCTTTGCACTTCAGTTAAAGATTCAATTTGCTGATCCATCTCACCTCTTTAAATACTCGACTTAATACTTGAAATTAATGGCGCATCCACCGTTGCTGGATTTGAGATTAAATCGTTTATTATTGATCTACAGAAAACGAGAATAATTATTTTTATTTTGAGTCGGCTTGCTTTTTACCCCACTAGAAGAATAGTTATTTAGATTTATTCAACAAACAACATAACTAGAAGAATGTTAACGTTATTCCTCGTGCACGATTTTAACATTATTTTATTACTTTGATATTTTCTCTCTTTATTCTCTGACTAAACGGTTTCATGGATTTCAATTGGATGAACATGGATTTCAGACTATGTGACCATTTTTTCATTTTCCTTTTCAAATTTTATACCCCCTCCCCCAATCCCCTCGGTGACCATACGTAGTGCCAAGACCGCTTTTTTTTTGGTCTAGCATGGCATTTAGCAGATTTATACTCCCATGTCCACTATTGCGGCGAAACAGAGTGGAGACACAGCTGATTCAAGGCACTAATAGATTGTACCGTATGTCTTAGCCGAACATGACATTTGTAGAACGAAAAAGTGCGAACGCTTTTTCTGATGAGCCGCTATTCTGTTTTCTATTAATTTTACTTCGCTACATTACGATTAAAAAATTTAAACCCTAGAGACAATTTTTCTTTAAAATAATGTAAAAATAACCTTCCATAGTGCTCATTGTTGCGATTATACAAGAATGCTCGTGCAAAATCTAATGCTTTTAGATGGTTGCGATTTATGTCGTGCAAAAGTAACGAAATTTTACTATTTTCTCTGAAATATATCATTACGTACAAATCGTTATACGTTACAAACTAGTTGTAAACTTTGTTTACCCATTTCACTGTCCTATTTACCTTGCTCTGCTCTGTTATATAGAATTGTAGGTTGTGCGTAGGCAGTAACATTCGAAGTCAGATAACCAGAGGGATTAAAATAGCTCTATATTTAAACTTTATCGCTTTTATAATGTTAGGATTCGAGACATCTACTATTACGTTATTATCTGCGTTTTGTTGATAGTCGGTATATCTAGGACACGAAATGTTCAAATGCCGTCCTTAGAAGCTATGGACTGCAGTAGCATTTAACATTAGATGAACTGTATGCTCTTATGTTCATTTATAAAAACAACCTTTATCGTATCGATTGGATTAATCGAAAAGTCTTCGAATACAATTATTCTTAATTTTTAAATTATTATTTTGCATACTTAAATCACTGACTCTTTAGTTCGCATCCAAACATCTCATCTGCAAGCCTATCATTACAATTTAATATTCGATAGAACTTAACAAAGAGTTAATAAATTACCATCACCATATTAAACTTAGCGGTACCAATTTAAGCCAAACAAAAAGGGTATCAATCTTAGCTGACAAAACAATAAAACAACTACCAAGTTAGCATAGAAATATTCTAATTACCCTGCATCAAGAGCCGACGGGTTCAACGATCGCACGAATATAGAAGAGAATGGATACAGAACTAAAACAAAACGATTTGGTACCTTATTCTTGGATACATTCGAAAATCACTTCTCGAAGGGCTTCTTTCTTCGAATTTACTTTAAAGTGCGTAATTTCAAGTCTTAATGACGTCTTGGAATATAAAACAAAGAAGACTAAGTGTACCGTAAAATAGTAGTGTCCGCACTACTTTGTTTCGGCGTAAGGATGTGATAGTCAGCTTGTGCAGGTAGCACTGCATCTGTGTTCAATCTACAGTCGCAGATGCCATGGGCTGCAGCAGCCATTATCATCAGGTGGACTGCATGCCCGTATACTACCTCGTAATATAAAAAAGATCGCTTCTCATGTATTCTTTCTTCAAAACTTCAAAGTAATTCCAAGATTTAATAACGTCTCAGAATTCAGAATAAAGAATTTTTTGGACTTATTGCAGTACCTATTTATTATGTGGAAGTTAATTTGCCAATTCCTATAGTAGCTACTTTTTTGAAACTGCTTGATTTGCGAAAATACAACACAAAAATCTTTTCTCAGATCTTTTACAACATCTTTTGATTATCTGGAGGATAATTTGCCAATACTTCCAAAAGCTACTATTTGTATGAGTATATGTGTGTATCAAGAATCCACGAAGTACATTTTACTTCCAATCTGATTCCTATTTCCACCTATCAGCGATTATCAGTCCATTGTCGGACATGGTTCTTTCTGATATGCCCTGTGATTTCAAACCTCAGGGACTTTGTATTTTAATACTAGATGGATTGAATATTCACGCAGTCACGAATTTTCTTGTGCTTTTTCCGTGTCATATCATTCGTTTGAAATCTATTTTAAATTTTATCAAATTGTTTAATGGTTGACAAAGTCAGATACTATTGAAATCCTTGGTAATAATGAAAATGATAAAGAATTAATTAGATCGATAATTCTTTTTGCGAAAACCTCATCTATCGCTAATCGTGCTAATCCGACCGAAGCCGTAAAATTATTTGATTTCACTTTTAACTGACTTTATTGCGATAATCTTCATTCGTCTGTTCATATAGTTTTATTTTTGAAAAAGTGTTTTTATTTTTAGTACTAGCACTGAAGTTTTCTTATTATCTATTGCAGCTTTTGAGTTCAAGGTCAATCATAGACGCGTTGCTACTCCTTATATTCTCATATTTGATAAGACCATCTCTCAAAACATGATAACCAGTCCTACATTTCTGCAAATAGGTGCTTTAACAGTGGTACCTTAACTATTTTTTGACAATTTAATGTCATTTTTGAAGTGGCAAACAAGCAACCCATCTGACGATAAGTGGCAAGAGAATGGCAACCGACACTTAATTGAACCGACACCTACGACGAAAGAAATATTGCCTTCAGAGTCAAGGACAAGTGTCAAGTTGCAATGATCTACTAAAAAGGTGATAAAAAAATTTTAGTTCTTAACCTATCTTTTAAGTGGGCTGATAAATTTGAGTGTGAAGAGAAGTTTTAAACAAAAAATGATATATTCGAAGCTGCAGTGTTTCAGACAGCAAGCGTGTTTCACATGTGTTACACAGAATCGATTAGCTCAATAAAAACAGCGATGTTTGCGCGAGGATATTCGATACTTTTGTGATAAGGCCACACGCATGTTCGGAGTGACCGTTTGTTTTGAACCAAACGGGACAGTGTATACTTTTGGCATTACCAAATATTTTCAAAAGTGAATATGTATTTTTTAACTTGCAATTAAAACATTCTCCTGACACTACAGCATTTTGTGCAAAAGTGTATTCGTCTGGATATTAACGATGAGACATCTGAGTAGCAACATGTCTGAGCTTTTGGTCACAGATGCCACTGGTGCAGGACTCTTACCATTAGGTGGTCAAGAATGTATTGAAACTTTAGACCAAAAGAAAAGGTTAAATTGAGTCCATATTTTGAGTTTTATTCATTTCAATAGAAGTGTATCTAAATAGATTATGAATATGTTGTTTTCTTGTGAAACGGAATAATTTTAATATTTATATTTATGACATTAATCCAAATAGATATTCCCATTAAAGACAAACGCATGGTCACGTTAGCAAAATCGTATCTTTATGAGCAGTGAACTAATTGTGGGCGGGTTAGATAATTTGTCGCATGCGATAATATATTATGATAATTAATTTCACGAGCGGTGACGAAATGGGACTTTTTGGAAATATGTGGGATTCTTTTGGCATCGTTAAGCTAATTCGAGCATTAGTTAATTAATTGTGCTTTTATATCTTTTAACTCTTTTTGGGGTTTTTCATGTTCGTTCATTGTGAGTTATGTAATTGGTCTCTTAAGTATTTAAATTTGATCATCCTTTTATTTTGTTAATTGGGCTACGAACTTTTTTGTAACATTTTATACTTCAAATACAAAATTGTTATTTAAAACTAACAAATTAATTGAAAATAAGTTTTTTAACAATTTGACTATCAGAGTTTTTTATATGGTTTGAAAGTAATAGAAGCATTACTATCGACATCTAATAGAAAGTCTATCTTGGCAGATTTCTATTCACTGAACATTACAGACTTATCAATGATCATCCGTCTTCATGTTATTTTTTATTTGCGAAGGTTATTTCTTAATATTTCTTTATTTTACTGACCAAAAGGCAAATTTTTCCTTATCTTAAACAATAATAGCCATAATAGCGCTCTCGCAAACGTAAATACCAACTTTGCAGATTGCATTAGAGTCACTGCTCTTCCCCAGGAGGGCGTCATCTTAAAATAGCTTCACATCTTCACAAATCAGAATCTACCGAGTCACTGTCAATGTTAATAGAACAAAAAGCTTCCTTACAAGCTTTAATGCTTGACAAAACAGGTTTGACGGACGGTAGAACTTTCACGTTCAACTAGGTCGGTACCACCGTCACACCTAGTGCCGTGAAATAGTTCACATTATGTGCAGTTATGGGTGAGATGAGTCAGCATATGCAGACCAAAAAGTGCAAGCTGTGTATTCGGAAAAAGTACTATTTTGTTATTTCCATACATTTGTTATTTATTTTACAGTTATGGCATGCGGTAGCGACTTACAATCAGGTGGACTGAATACCCGTGTGTTCTTTCATACCATAAAAATGTTATGTTGACTCCTTTTAACGTTCATAACGGGTTAAAAAGTCAACAAATACCCTAATAGCCTTACCCCATACAAAGTTCATGGAAAAAGACCGGTAAACAAAACAAACAACCATAGACTCATGGGAAACGGCAGCATCTTGCCCACAGCCGTGATAATTAACTCAAGTACGCATAATTATAAAAAATAGGCGTTGTGATAATATTTATACCGCCATATGGCCGTCCGGTTAGTTACTGGAAATGGCATAGCTGATGTTTGGTTCAACGGGATTCTTTTGTTTGTTTTTTTTAGGAGTGCAATTTTTTTCTGTTATAAAGCTTATGCATTGTTGACAATGTGTCTGTTAGTTGGGTTAAAAAATATATACGTGAAGCGTATTTATACCTCTTTTTAATAATAATATGGTCACATAGGTGTGTGAGATTTAGCACAGTTAAAGATTATGTGGATGGGAAGTGAACAAAACTAATTTATGTGTAATATTATACGTATCCTTATTATTTTTATAAGCGGCCGAATTTCGACCTCTAGCGACCTCTAGTACCTTTAAATAGTAATGACTTTTTAGCAAATGTTGATAGAATACATTCCAGATAATTTATATAAAATTTGAACTATGCTTTACACGCACTTCAGAACATTAAATCACAATTCAAAAATAATGTTAAGCCTGTAATTTAAATACAAGGCGCATCTAGTGTGCAAGCAGATAAATGCATTAGCCACATGGCCGCAGCATGCGACGCGTCATTGTCATCCCGCTGATAGCCGGGGCGCACGCAAACGACCGAATTACCGACTGGCCAATTGTTGTTTAATCAACGTGAGCTTTCATATTAAAATGAAACCCGATGGATTTTAAGTACAGATTTATGCTAGTAATTTAATTTAAGGATCCGTCTATAGTTTTGGTATAAGTCTTTTGTTTCGTTTATTTAGATGCTTATTTGCGTTTGTCAGATGGCAAAACTGCGGATAAATTGTTTTGTCCAAACACTTGAGAAAAGAAAGTAAATTAAATCTACATATATAAATGTCCGCGGATCGAATGGATCGCGGAAATGTATGTTAACGCATCACCTCCGAACTACTGCACCAAATTGGATTTTGGTCTTGAAATATTTGTGGAAGTTCAGAGAAGGTTTAAAGATTAGATAATATGATAAAATTGTGGAAAAATACTAACAGCGACAATTTTATTTTCCAAACCTGTTCCTACGTATCATGAAGATGTTTGTCCTATCGGGACGGTAAACTCGACCTTCAAATTAAAGATATATTATATGGAATTAAATAAGGGTCTCGAATCGACAACTTATATACACAACATTACGATTATCGCATATTTAAATTTTAACAATCACACATATTTTGACAATAAAATGAATGTTGACTTTTGTTGCTATGCATTTAACTTTACCTAATCGAGGTTAAATCACCTATTTTAATTAGACAGTAGAAGCTTAGTAGCCAAAGATTATTTGATGACAATTTAAATTTAACCCTAATCATTTCTCCTCTAATGTACCAAGTAAACAGCTGATTAATATTCTTTCTCTATTCTGATTAATCTTTGCATTAAAAAATATTACATTGAAAAAATTAAAAACAAATTCATTTTCTATTATGCCCACAATCTCAAACCAATTAGGACCTTTGGTACCTTTAAGTAATAAAATATTTAATGAAAAGCAACATTATAATCCTTAATTTATCTCGTATATCGTTAATACTTGTAGGTACTAAAATGTCTTTGTACAAACACTGTTAAACGGGCTATATATACCTTGAATGGCTAAGATAGCAGCATTTTATTACTGCTATAATCTATATGATATTAAAGGCCCTTGGTTAACCACTTAAGTAGTTGTTTATGAACATGAGTATTTTCGCTTTAAAACTTTTATAAATGATTTTGCAAAGTTTATTTAGGTAAAGTTGATTTTTATTGCATATTTGGTATTTTCCGCGACTTGGTCCGCGCGGATTTCATCTATACCCATGGCCTGTTTAGATCAGGTCCAAATTCGGAAAAAAAATAGCCCATGTGACTTCTTACAATGTCAGAAGACCAATGCTCCTATAGATGAGCTTAGAATAAAAATACTTCACACTATATCTGGACAAAGCAGCGGGCTGCCACTAAACATTAAATGCGTAATATCTATTTCTTTCTAGTTTATTTCTAGATATTTCAAGCACAGTCAAGGCTAGCTCTGAGTCAGACCTTACATTTTATATAATATTACTGTTGCCCACGACTTCGTTCGCGCAGAATTTATGTTTAAATTCGAAACTAAAGTAGCTTATATCACTTCTAACAGTCATCTACTGGTGAAGGTACCGTCGAGATCAGTCCAGCCATGTAAAAGATTACCCCTAACTGTTATTATGTTACCAACCAACTGTTATTTCAAAACAGACATACCCTTCGAGTTTATTTACCAAGCGGCTTGCCCCGGCTTCGCACGGGTGGACATTAATTTTACAGTAAACAAAATTAGCCTATGTTACTCAGGGATAATGTAGCATTCTAAAAGTGAAAGAATTAACGAAATCCGTCCAGTAGTTTTTGAGTTTATTCGTAACAAATATACATACATACATATAAACTTTTCCCCTTTATAATATTAGTACAGATATAGATAGATAATGCATTATGTATCATTGATATAACAAGACATTTCCGCTATACATAATTTGTTACGCAAATAGAGTAAGGTTTCCTATTATACAATAGAGAGTGCGAAGTTACTTATAATAATGCAATAATTGTTCTTACAATGTAGAATCAGTTTTAGAGGTGAATATTCATTCATTCGTTCTCCTAGTGCCGTGAAATAGCAATGTTCGTACTACTGTGTTTCGGTGTAAGGATGTGAAGCCAAAATCTGCAGGACACGAGTCGCCCTTTTAAGTAGCATCGAATTTGAGATACAATTTAAAATTTTCCATGTAATTTAATTTAAAATACCATTGGCAAAAACATCGTCAGATCATAAATCAGATTAGTGTATAAAATAACGGACAGACAGACTAACGTTGCATTTTTTATTAAGCAGGATACGGCCCGCTATAATAAATTTATTAACTTATTTATTCGCTTCTATTCAAATTACATACGATAAAATGCAAATAATCGAAACAGCATAACGTTCACGATTTATTGGAAAGGAAGTAGAAAAAATAAAATTTCTACAAAATGTGAGATACTGGCGCCACCAATTTTATATGTTATTCTTTATTAATATTCCTCCTTAATTGACACTCCTTTCTCTATAATTATTTAATATCAGTCTTAGATTTTATAAGTAATCCTCAATAAGCACTTTCATTTTTTTCCAATTCAATTTCATGCGAATATACGAGTATACTAGAAAGTAACAAAAAAATATTAAACAAATAAATAATACTTTCCTTTTTGTATCAACATTTTAATTATATCTAATAAACAAATGTAAATTAAGACCAACTGATTTATACTATTATCTGTGAATATACATTATTTCAATTTACATATAACTGAATTATCTTAAATCTAGATTGGTATTTTATAGTTTTGATATTTTAAGGCGATACAAAAATGTGATATAAATAAGTTAGTGTTTTTGTTGACTTTCTAATATAAAAAAATACTAGCTCTTCCCTGCGACTTCGTCCGCGCAATAGTCGAAAATGGTTAAGAAATCACTTTTTCCCATACTAACTTTGCACACCCGTTTTACCCTCTTAGAGTGTGAATTTTCAAAAATGTTCTTAGTGTTCCCTTACGTTAAAGAAGTACATGTCAGCCAGTTAGTCAGTCAGTTAGCTTCTCCTTTTACATTATAAAAAATAAAACAAAAAAAGGTTATTTTAAAAAATACTAATATCCATTTTCTTTCACAGACAATGCTGCATGCCGTTTAACAAAATCGGTACAAATGCAAGAGGGGCACAAGTCACAATCATGAGACCGTCGGGGACGAAATGGCGAACTTCGACGGAACGGATTTAGAACTGCGCGCGCGCAGACATGAAAATAGATCGGGGATACGCCGGAAACGGGGATGTGTTGGGGATGTAACGGATGTTA
>DWFC01000140.1:0-13183 GCA_018247075.1 Hasora chromus | reverse complement strand
AATTATTTTATTATTCTTCAATGTAAATATGAAATTGTAATGCAGGTCGATTAATGTGGTAATACAATGATGACCGGCGAAGTTGCCGATGAGTCGGTGTGTGAAATATGAATGAAAACATTATTTTACTTTTATTCATATTTTTAAATGATTTTCTGTTTACGAAATCGTGATATGCAATATCAGTTCATTCATAATTCTTTTTAAAAAAAATTTTTAATCGTCGTTTTTTTTTTGTAATCTTATTAGATTACATAAAATTTGGATGTTTTAACGATAAACCGTGACCACCAAAAATAAACTTTTTCATAACTAAAATTAAGGTCTATTATTAAAAAAAAACTACAAACTGACAATAATGTTAGATTGGTAAATCATATGGCGCCAAAAGTTGACAAAAAAGGCAATTTATATAGTCACAGGTCGGCACCAGCGGAAAACGGTTCACTTACAATTTCCGCCTACTCGATGACTCCATTTTGTATGTTTTGATGCACGGACAGTGTCTTGCGTCAATTACTTAATAGCAGTTTATCTTTAAATACATAAAATCGCAATTTTCAGTAGCTTTACATTAAAATAAAATAAATTTTAAGGGAACAACAGTATTTTTGATATAATCATCTGATATTGCTATTTAACAATAAGTTAGAAAAAATGCATTGTCAAATAAATAACGTTTTTACTTTCTGACTGCTGGGAAAAAATAATCGCAAATTCATACGGAAATATGTGAAATATAAAAAAAAATCATTCAGTTTCTTAGTGAAATCTTGTTTCTTATCATTTCGCTTTAAAAAACGTTTGTAGTACCTTGCACGTAAGTAGGTAAGTCTATGAGTAACGGAGCTTGTGTTGCGTAGAATGCACGGGATTTCCGCTGTCAAGATGAATTATGTACTGTTTCCGTACGTAACTCTACTCTTTCTTCGTATAAACTTCTTTCTTAGCGGTCTCTTATCATTATAACGCATTTGGGTTAAGTTCCATACACCATAATTTTACGTATTATACTCGGACGTTATATTTTTTATCCTATTAAAATTCGCTAAGTCAGTATCAACGCTGGTGAACGCAAAGGTACAAAAAAAATAGAAAAAAATAGTTACAGGACTATTTTTTTACATGTTCGTAGTTTTCTTACCAATTGGCCAATCGTCACGCAGCCTATTGATAGACATTTGACGCAAGTTAGTGTCTGGCTGCGTCATGAGGGTCACCAGACCGTATTATTGTGGCATCTTTACCACTTCATTTACATATAAAAATACAAATGATATATCTACTTAAAATATAAATTATAGTACATCATGGGAATAACGAATTAAGCAAACATAATAACAATCACCGTTATCTTAGAATTATCATTTTCAAAGAATTTAGCACGTTTTGTAATAAAAAACAACGTGGTAAATTTATATGACAATTAGCGTTTGTCAGTTGAAATTATTTATCGTTGGATGCTTAAGATATAATTATTTACCAGAAATTTATTCTAATCAGCAAGCACCAGTAACAATAACAAAATTATAATTATGTTTATATTCTAACAGTAGCCAAACCTGATTTTTTGACAAATCTATGCAATTTGCAAGTTTTTTATAGCAAATTAATGAAAAAATTTTTTTTATTAACATCATGTTCTTACTTGCACAAAAGAAGAAAATAATTTAATTCATCATACATTAAACTGATTCATCATTAAAATATTAAATCGAACATTTAAATAAGGATATTTTTTTTTTTGGTTAAAACCTTTTTTTAATATTAGCATGTCCTTGTTAGTCATTTTTAGTTGTATAAAAAACTTTAATACCACGCGGCGTTACCTCACGACCAATTTTGTTTGGTAATTTGAAGTTCATTCGGTGACATTTCAGTTTCCTTTACCTAAGTGACGTCATTTCCGCTGGTTGACACCCCGCCATTAGTGTGTTTGTTTTAAATTGTTTTCGAGCCCAGTGCCGCTTTTAACTGATCAAGTGCAGTGAATTTTTCTTTTGTTACCTCCTGACGTAGATATGTTTCTACTCTATTCATTTTGTTGACTAGTTAAGTTAGTCTACAATAACAATACATTGTTTGATTACAATAAATAATATTCTTTAAACAATGTTTTACTGCAAATTTTCCGATTTATTAAAATGTTATATCGTTTCTATTGGATTATCTGTGTGACATGAAACAGACTAACAAAATATGTTACAAATATCCATCCATAAAAATAATGCAAATGATGTCAACGAATATGATATACAAATTGACAAATCTGACAATCTATAATCCTCTTTGAATGTAATATTTGGGAATTGGCGGCAAAGTTCAAAATACAGCATGGCGCGCTGCCAGCCTCGCGAGTTTATGTTTTATTCATGCGGCCGCCATCGTTTATGCAAATGGGGCTGGTAATAATTCAATGTGATGATAAAATAATAAAAAACATTGCCGCTAAACTCGCGTTCAGAGTGTATTTTACGAATGTAGGCGAATGGGACTACTTTCAGCCGATACCTACATTTACTAATTATAACTGCGCCAATTGTACAGATATGCATATACGTTTTTTAGGTTCCGCGAAATAATTGAGCATAGGATTACGACTATAACAGGTTTTTGCACATGCAGTCGATTTCCGTCAAAATTTGATTTATAAAAGTTAAAACTTATTGCTAAGTATAATTTAAGGCAACTCCTACGCGTAATTTTAAATTTGTTTTAATGTTAATCGCTAAATTTCGGAAATGACAAACGATTAAACATTTTTAGGATAATAATTAAATAGATAAGTGTATAAGGCACAACAGGTTTAGAAAAGGTTTTTTCTTGTCAAAAATATGTACAATACAATGGTACCTATGTACCTACCTACCTACCTACATACCTATGGCTTGTTTGTTCGTTACATTTTTGAAATAAATAATTAATTATATTATTTTTGATTTTTATTTCAGCGATGAGGAACCATATTTACGCAAATATGACTTACATTTTCGGTTTATTTTTAAGTTAACTAACTAAACAAGCAGATGCCCATCTTGACAAAAAATTAAATACATTATAAGTAGATCTTAAAATAGGGCAGCCTCGGGTCAGGTACATTGACTCTACGATCGAGAGGTGTATTTGTCGTGTAATTAACGTCGTAACCGACCAATAATTTATATCTATGAAGCAATCTCTACGTGTCGATCTTGGCATACCATGAGTAGGTATTAATATTATTAATACCAAAGTGTGTTGGTGAGTCTGTTACTTCCTGAGTCTGTGATTTTTTCACGCTGTAACAGAGTATCGGAACGATGGGAATTTTTTTATAGAGATATGTTTATGTTTAGCTTTTGAACACATTGCGTTTTATCTCAGAAAATCACCAGTTCCATTGAGATAATTTATTCCTAGAGGACGAAGTTGTGGGTACCTACAAGCTTTAGATAATTCAATGTATTTTTTGTATGACCAAAGTGCATGATTTTTAGAACTTAAGCACAGATTAGTAAGTAGCGACGTAAGTGTCAACCCGTTTTTACGTTATTGGCATTATTGACTACTTATTCCGGAAACACTATTGTTTAAAACGGGTTTTTATTTAAGCCCTACTGAATTTAAATTAGCCATGCAGACGATAGAAATATTAATTAAGAGTATATTTTCAAGGTTGCATGAAGAAATTTTGTAGCAGATTCAGTAAGTGATATAGATAATGGTCAGGAGGTAGTGGTATTGTACCTTCAGTAGTCATTTAAGAAGGAGGACCGAAATGGTCAACGCCAATTCTTCAATTCAAGAATATTAATAACGAGGTCAATGAAATAAAAACGGATGGCACGACAATCAATCATTTTTTTGCTACAACTACACACATTATTACGTTGTTTTCTTCTAATGCTGGTTGCTTTGATTAATTCGGCACATCAAACTGTTCTGCTAATAGCTAATAAACATATCTTGTAATTGATTACTCGACTGCTACTGTAAATTATAAAAAATCTAGCACTTTTTTGTAGATAAATATACTCTATCCGCACATGTCGGCTGCGATTTCGATTAGGAGGCTAATCATATCATACGTTTTTATTTGCATAGCTCTCAATTTGACGGTTCCATGTTCATAGTTCATATATCATTCATACTTACATTTTAAATATACAATGAATTGTTAGCATATTCCATAAATCAATTGTAATTGCGTATTTTATACCTATAATAATATATGTATGTCGCGTCATTCCAAAATAATATTACCTCCATAAATAGTAGATATGGATTTCTTACGTGTGAAGTATTAAAAACAAAGGTTTTTGAGAGTGTACTTTCTTACAGACAAACATACGGTGGTGGCAACAGTGGTATAATAATAATAGTAATGGTATAACAAAAGGTAATTAGTAGACTCGGATTAGCACTGAGCTCATTGGAGAACACGTACCTTAATCCCGTGTTTACAATCTTTGGACATATTTTAATACTTTTTATCAATAATTGTTGTCATAGATAAGGACCACAGATAAGAAGACTTTGGTCTAGGTAGGTATTTCTCCATGTACTTACAACAATTTATTATTCCCAAAGGAAAAAAAATAAAATTTGTTATGGTTCATACCTCAATAATTGTATCATTCTGACCTTAAAGGTGACCTTTGTGGCAATAAACAAAACCATTACACTTGTGAATTATTAACTTAAAACGATTTGCAAAGTTATGAATACGTGTAGTTCAAATTGACCGATCGCGTGTCAATGCGCCGGTGCATGATTGTCATCACGATCCAATAAGCCTCGGAACGGCTAAAGATCGGAATATCGCCTTTGATATTGACCCAAAAATCAAGGATTAAGAACGCCACTCACGATCGAACCGAACGTTCACCGTTATCACATAATTCTCAGTTTAATATCCCCCAAACAGTTATTAATATTACAA
Source organism: Hasora chromus (assembly GCA_018247075.1). Lineage (NCBI taxonomy): Eukaryota > Metazoa > Arthropoda > Insecta > Lepidoptera > Hesperiidae > Hasora > Hasora chromus. The sequence continues at coordinate 8,262 of DWFC01000140.1, read as the reverse complement.
TCATTAAGCTAGCATTGCTTCCGGGTAATCACAGATCCAACATTTTGGATCATTCAAATTTTGAACGTTTGCATAAATTTAACATGATGGTTCTCACATCATTGTGTGGAGCCAGTTAACGATTTAAAAGCATATTTCAATTCATCGATCGCTGATGGCTCATCGATGTATCGATACACCAGACGCCTAAATTATGTTTACGATTAATATTTCATTATGGATCTACATAAAATTTGGCAGACGGCCGTGATTTAGCCTTAATTTAACTTAAATTATTTATTTCAACTAACCTTCTCAGATTGACGGTTTTCATTAAATTAAAGTTTCACACGACTCAAGATTTTCTTGATAATAGTTGTTTGTTCTTATTTTTTCTGGCTACTAATTCATATTCAAATGTTTCATAAATAGCGTTTTATGGATAGAGTTGAAGTCGATTGGACTATTTAGGGGTTGTAAGGATGACGTGAGGTAATAATTTATTACATGTATTAATATTTAGGGAACTTACAGATTTAACATAAAAAGTAAAATTAAAAATATGGCCCGAAGTAGAAATATTTTAAAATTAATCATTACCAGTAATATACCGTAGGTACCGTATAATTTCGAAGAAAAATGTCGAAGAAAACATTAAGATAAGAGAGTGTTTATTGGAATCGATGGTATTTTTCAAATTGACTATGCTCTTCACGTACTTAACCTTTCAAAAGACGTAGCTCAAATTAAACGTTAACTGCAACTTTTGTCCACAGGCGCTATGGTACCAAGTGTAGCGGGTGCGGGCACGGCATTTCGCCTTCGGACCTGGTCCGGAAGGCCAGGGAGAAGGTTTTCCACCTCAACTGCTTCACCTGCCTGGTCTGCAGGAAGCAGCTATCCACTGGCGAAGAGCTGTATGTGCTGGACGACAACAAGTTTATATGTAAAGAGGACTACTTAGCGGGGAAGGCGCCGACGCAGCATCGTAAGTGTTAAATATATCTTATTTGACTGCCTTAAATTTTTACAAACTGATATCAGCCCACAATTTAGTTTTAAGCTTTTATTATATAATATCATTCGTTTATATCGATTAATGCCGTTTAAAGGAAACGCTGTTTAAAAGAATTAAAAACAAAGTACACTAACCAACAGTTATCTTCAAATGTAATTATGATAATGACGTGAAATAAGTTTATGACTAGGCTGGCGTATAATAACGCAATAAAACTCAAGTTTTAAATTTATTACACACGTATTAAAAGAAAAAATGTAGTGCTTCTGGAAATACTAGTGTGACGCCATCACACCGCAGGTCAGTGTCGCAGAAATAGAATCTGTCAACATCTAGATTGCTTTGAAATTGCACTACTCTTGTCCGCGAACTGAGCATTATTTACGTAAGTCCAATCAAACATCGACACACGCTATCACGTTCGCAATCGAACGCAGTGTTGCTATATGAAAAAATAAATGAGGTCTTTTATTGTCCTCACCTCAAATCGAACCCAATTGTCGAATAATTACTTTTCTAAAACACGACCGCGTCCCTTTCAATTTCCGAACGTGACATGTGAGAATTGCATTCTCAGTTTAAAATGTGTTTTTTATTGTTTAAGAACGTATCGTGGCAACAATAAAACTCTCTGAGCACCCATTTTGAAATCGGATTTTTCGATCAATACGAACCGTAACTGAATCCGAGAGAAAAAAGAAACAAAAAGTGGAAGGAACCGGACAAAAAGCCAACCGCATTACACATTAGCCACGTCTCCACGCGGTAGTGCCTTAGACATCTTTTTTTCTTTTTTATTTACCGCTTTGTCGAAGGCAACACCTTGACGTGAGCTAGAAAAAACTGACGGATTGTAGACAAGATGCGAGATCGTGCGCTGGAGAAAATTTAAATACATGGCCATTGTACAAATATTTTGATTGGGGGTTTGATATATCCCTTCTGTGCAAGTAGTTGAAAAAGGTCCGTAGAGGTTCCTTTTGTAATAGATTTTGGCGCTTATCTTGTAACATGTAAGAATTAAACGCTTAACATTTATATCCGTGCGTACACAATAAGATCCGGTCTTTCTGGTTTCAAACGTTGATTAGTAAGTACACAGTGTTAATATATTCCGTTTGCGCTACCGTGTCTGTCTAGGCCATATTGATATTTTAGATACTTTGTAACTGATTAATTAACTTAGATCTAATAACCAACGACTTTAGTTTTCGGCTACAAGTTTTTCTTTAGAGCAATTGAAAACTATGCTTAAACTGTCAACACCATATACTTTCTTGATGTATTTTTTTCCAATAGTTGCGTAGAATAGACTTCTTAAACTAAGTTACAAAAGGATAAGGAAAAAATGAATGTCTACTTATAATTTTTAGATTCAATTAAAATAAATTTTAAAACATTACATCACATCAGCACGTACAGAATAAAACGCTCATTTAATATGGGGTAGTTGTTTGCCAGCGCGTGCCCACAACATGTGAGCGCTCGCGGCTATGCCCGTGTTTGTTCACAGTAATTGTGTTTAGATATTGTTAGACTGGAATAATACTGCAAATAAACGGCTTGTGGGACGCTGCGAGTGAAATGAACGGGAACATTTTATATTGGTAAACTCGCGTAGAGGATTTCCGATGTTTAGGCGTTGTTTTAGATGTCTAATATGTTTATACTACGACTTGTTCAGTAATTTGAGGAAAAACGTTTATTAAATACGATTACTGGAAGCCACTTGAAAATACATTTTGCTACAATATGCAAATTACATATTTAGTCTACCTACGAGTTTTGTTGTATGACGTGCAAAAATATGATCATTATACCACTACTTTACATCCGTGATTTACGTACGAGGTTTCCGTCGTTCTTCCACCGCTGAGATAGATTTATGAAGATAATAAAAATTAGTTAAAACTTCCACTAATTGGTCCAGATTCACAAACTGGTATTATTGCGACAATTATAAACGGGGATAGAGAACGAACTCGTTAAAACTGACAGCTAGAAGACGCGCAATATAAATTTGGAGTGATTTATGTTTTAGGTGAAAGTTCTTTCTATTAGACTGGGCAAAGACAGGGCGAGAGATTATATCTATCTCTTTCCCCTCGAGTGCAGTGGAGGGAACGGAGATAATGTATGATAGCAAACAAGAAATCGCTTCCACTGGTTGATCTAAACCCCATGCGAGGAGATTAGAGCGGGCTGAGCCCCTCGTAGGGGGTTAAGGGGCTTATGGTTATTGATACCGCTAGTTGTACAAGTTTTGTTTTTGACTCGGTACGAAAGTTTAATTTCACGGCGATTTAATTTGACTAAAACACTTTTTTATGGTAATGAAGTAGGTAGGTACACGTTTCTGGAAGGGTTGGGCGAGTATGTACAAATTATACGTATTTTGCCACTAGAAATGTAAATTCGAGTTAACTATATCAAACATATTACTAGGGATACAATAATAGTAGAGATAGAGTAATAATTTATGGCAATCTTATTCGAAATTTTGTAGATATTCCTTTATGAGTAATGTAACGGCAAGAAAATAATTGTAATACGTTATTTATATTCTGTCAGCAACAAATGCAGTATTTTATGTTACATATAGTAAACTATATAGCTGGCACCTAGTAAGCTTACGATGCGGGTGTACGAGTATAGTTTAGGTATAATAACAGATTTTGCACCTCCTCTGTGACATTTGGCACCTTATGTTATAATTTCATTTCATAAGTTTAACCTTTGAAAAACTGATTTGTATACCACAGTCTAAGTTATAGGCCAATTACGAAATATTAGGCAGATTTATGACCAGTTCAATATAAATACACAGTTTTATGACGGGCAGGCTAACTAGGTGAGAAGTATTAATTAATAGCGGCTAATAAAGAAGGTGTATATGTTAATAACATTGACACATTTTCTAACCAGTTTTGGATATCCGGGTCGAAGCAAAGTCTAGGGAACAAAACAATAGCGATTTAATTATAATCGTTGTAAATGTCCATCAAATAATAATTAATGTGCATTTCAATTACGATAAACGGAGTCAAAGTTAATACAGAATGATAAACACCCAAATAAACAATGGATAAATTAACTATAAATATATAGTCCATAAATAATCTTAGGTTTAATTGTAAGTAAGTCAGCCAAAAAATCAAAGTTAAACAAAATAGTAAATGATCGATCTGTCAAACCTAACTACGTATGCTGATCAAGTAAATATATCAAAAAGTATATCGAGCGACACCGCAAGACCCCTGGAAAACCGTACGCGGGACCCCCGAGTGTGCGGCGCGATAACGCTTATCAATCAAGCCCACGCGCCAGTACGGGTGAATTGTTTGATTTATTCTTTCATACACAAACAGAAGATTGGGATGGGGATTGCGTGTGCAGCTATTGAGTACTGAATGTGACTGGGTACGCTTGAATTCCAATTGAAGTAATTCCAGAGGTATTTTTACAGAAATAAATTTATTTCAATGTTTCTAATACAAAATATTTAAATATAATAAATATTGCTCTTGCTATGGTGCGATATTTACAATAAAGTTTTTACCAACCAAAGATAAAGTTTAAAAAAAAAACAGGACTATAAAAAAGGATACAAGACTCCAGTTTAATTACCAAACTCTTATTTTTCTTACTTTTCTACCGCCCTTACAAAAGTATATCAGTACAATATTTATGCGACCTTAATACCATAACTGCTTACATTTCATTCTTATCCGTAGGGTTGCGCCCTCTCTAAACATTTCCACCGCTCTAGGCTATTTACGTTGGAACCGATACGGAACCCTTAATATTTTTCTTTGAAATAGACACGCTCTATCGCCTTACGATAATTTAGAAAAAAATATTTGATGATCCTATGTGACGGACTGAAACCTTTTAAAAATTAAGTATTTGGCATCACTTATTATATATAATAGTATCTATTAATCGCAATTCTAATATTTTTCTTTTAAAATCATATAACGAAACACCTTTTAGTCGTCTTGTCTAACAGTACCTATGATTAGGAGATTTTACCCAATTTACTGTAAAACTATAATGGTTTCTCAGTCCTTCAATTTACATTTGGAATATGGATAATGTCGTTCATTCTTATAGGATAGGGTTGCACCCTCAGTACCACATGTACGGTCGCTCCCGGTTGTTTGTCTTGTTGTTAATACGGGCCCTGGATATTTTTGTTGGATATATACATGCATCAACGCCTTAGGACAATTATTAACATAAGCTTTTTCCATCCAAGAACGAATGTATTGTAAATTATAATTTTTTCCAAAAATTTCTACTGTTGTTGAAATTTTTTTCCAATCTCTTAAGATTCTCTATTATCCTAGGTTCTGTGGTTCTCAACGTATTTTTCGGTGATTAACAAGTAACAATTTAAATAATCTAAAGAAATATCAACATATTATTGGAAACATTAAAAATGGTAATGGCTGTGTAATGGTAAATTTTTCCGGGCATTTTTTTTGTATTACAATGCATCGCCATTAATGTTGCCTTTATGGCATGTGGTTTTCATTAATTCTTTTGCACTTTCACCGGCTAACAAGTTCATATTTTCCAACAATTTAGATGTTTTTTCAAAAGAAATCTACGATTCCGGCAAAAGTATTCACGGACTCCTACAAACACGAATGTCAACTGTGCATAAAAAGTATAAAACGCGAAATTACAGACGTAAACAAAACTTTCCGACCACAACGAAGGGCGTCAGCGCGCCGCAATTTGATCTCTATTCATCGGCGATAAGAGCGAGAGCGTGCAAACAGAGTTATTTGCTGCTATAGCTATGTAGAGTCACGTAGAGAGAAGCCTCGAATGGCGTGGAATGGAGGAGACCGATAGAATCCTATTTCGTTGCCATCTCCCACCCCGGGAGGCGAGGGGAGGGCATTATTCGCGATCCTGCATCCGACGGACCGATCGAGTTAATAAGACTGGCAGGAACGGTCTATTTTGAATCTTAAATATTATTATTGCTGCTGTTCTGCAAACATAACGCAGATTAAAATCCGCACGAGAACACTTATCGAACGACTAGAAAAAAATATTACAAAAAATTAACGCGATGGAAAGATTAATGAGTACATTTTTATGGGATTTGCGATGCAATTTACCACGTTTTTGAGCTCTTATTGGTTCCATGAAGCTCTTGCACCTCTTCGGCGAGCCACTGCGATTCCGTCCTATGTCTGACCATTAATTTTTATTTATCGTTAAAACGATCGATAGGTAGCGTGCTCGTAAAATGGCTGCAGTAAACGTTTATGTTTGAGTTTTATGATGTTTTAATGTAGCGTTTTTGAAAGCTCGCGAGTCCAGAGTTTCTATTTTATATGAACTTGAGGAATAGAATTATAGGCAATAAAAACATGCGGTGATGCGCCTTAGCGGTACTTACTTCGTGGAATGTCATAATTTTTGGTTTTATAATAATTTAATGGAGTTGCAAAAAGTAATCTATGAAAACATAAGATTAATGTAGGATTGATGTCAGTTTAAATTAAATGACTACAGCTATCTTGATTCGTACAAAAAATAGTGAATAGAACATTATGATACAGTATAACGGAAGTGTACCGTCAGGTGTGTCGTAAACTCCATGAACACGTAGACGCAAACAAAAACAATGAAGAAAAAACCTAATCGGTGGGCGATTTACAGCGTCAGGAGCGTACCTCGAGGGCAAATTATCGATAATCGAGCGACTAACCAAATAGCCGGTGTCGATACAAGTTATCGACAGTAATCGGTATAATCGCTAGTGCCGCGATTGTTGCCGGTCGCCATTACGGGACGTGCGCGGCATTTTAAAACACAACCAATATTTTTGATCTCCCATCTTCTACCGTTTTCCACCTCGGCCGCAGTAATATACGCCACACGAGGGATCCGAGGTAGTCCACACAAAAATGGAATTCTCGACAACTTTTTGTACACGCCTATTATCGAAATTATTATTTATTAACTGTAATTGTCGGCGACGTTTTGAGGGTTAAATTCGGCGTTTAGCGTAATTTGGTCGGTTTGGGTTTTGGAGGGTTTACCTTTAATTATGATTGACAAATTGCGGTCATTTCTATTATGGATAATTCTTACACCTATAAAATATTTTTTTATTGTTTTTGTACTGCAATGGAAAGGAAATAGGTACCTTATTGTAACGTAGACATCCGGCTATTTTTTTCGACGTGTTCTACGCACACTATACCCAAACTTAATTTTGGTGTAATGAAATTATTCTGTAAACAACGCAAGTGCATACGATTACATACACCATGAAAGTCTTGTTTTGAACGACTTTTATAACAATCATCAACTATAATACCTGCATGTCACAAAGGAATCGATATTTTTTCAAATTGCATTTTCTTATTTGGTGCGTGCATTGTATGGTGGTAAATGGCGTGAAATTGACGGGTGGCCAGTGTTTGTCGTACTGGCCACTTCAGTGTGAGCCGTGAGAGTTCATTAAACCTTGTATATATGTAATTTTGATCCGTATGATTGAGGCAAACGAGGCGTTCAATCTTCAGTTTTGATCCTAGTGGCAAACCATCTCATCAGTGGCGAAGCATGACTTTGGAATGAGTAGAACTTTTATATTAGATACAACGAAACGTTATTAAGCGGTATCGATATCAGTACGTATCCACTTACTTAGTACGTTGATTGTATGCATGTTTACTGTATTAAGACATATAAATATCCTTATATTTTAACATATTTCCTCTGTGTAATTGCGAAAGCTGTGTCACAAAGCGGCGCTTTTAAATTCTGGGCCATTGTCATAACAATCTTTAAAATCAGATTTCAAGTACCGGCCTTCAGTTTCTTTGGATTTTCACCAACACGACGCGTGTAACCTATTTTAACAATATCTTTTATATTATATTCATCTCAAACTGTCACAGAACGTGGCATTGGAAGTGACTGTGGCGAAATATAAGAAAATAACGAAAGAAAACATTTAGTTAATTTTTCACCCAAAACTTATTTTTAATGTTTCTTTTCTATATCAAATACTAAGCATTTATTTAGGTTACAATGTATAATTGTACATGTATTTTTTTTTTAATTTTATGAAATATCCTGATGATATCAGTAAGCAAATCACAATATGGAATAGATACAAAATAAATAAACGATCGCTACGCTGTTCCAGTGAGTTCTACGAACGTCTACGCCTTAATAAACAATTCCGCTTCTGCACAGTATAGCTACAAATACGACAGGAGCCGGGAGTA
>DWFC01000139.1:0-13186 GCA_018247075.1 Hasora chromus | reverse complement strand
AGATAAAAATACCGCATTACCTTATCAAATCACTGTACCGTTATCTGTATGTACGCATGTTCCCACTATCTCCTCAATCAGGTCTTGAGACTGACGCACGCGAGGTGTTATGTAAAGCGAACAGGTGAATCGTATCGATTTATGTTTGTTTGTCTTTATATACACGTTCAATTTTAAATCTTCACTTGAATATGACTTTATTACAACAACGGTTATTTTTAAATGTTTCTTATGTTCCTTTGTATTAACATGAATGAATATGCAGTTTACCTAAGTCATACATTTACCTAACGTACAGATATAAGGAAACATGGTTATAATATTAACATCTTTAAATAACTTCTCAAGGTTTTTTAAATGTGAGTTTAAATGTTCGATAAAGAAAACGTGGAGATAAAATTTTAAAACTGTCTGCTTTATATTTACAAAGAGAAAACAAACAATGTAAATTAATTTACAACTTTGGAGCAGTGTGTCTTATTATGTCATGTATTAAAAATAAGTGTGAATGTCTGTGCACATAGGAGCATTATTTTATTTATGGTCTGAGAATTTATATATTAATGCTCTATAACTTCTAATGTCAAAGGCAAAGGATAAACAAGACCAAAATGTATGTTTTAACGCCTCGATTCTTTGGAATTAATATTAAAAAACGCAGTCAGTTTTCTATCTACCCTCAATCTACACTTTTGATGGTGCACTAATAGTTTTTAAAGCCTAGTACACATCAAAAACCTCAACCTGTTGCGTTCCCTATAACCCATGGCGACCATCACAAACCTATGCCAGCATCGATAACCCAATAACCCGCATTATCACGCGATAGGCGTGTTCGATACGATATCAGTGTAGTACAAATCTGATAAGCGCTCCAAAGCGCTACCGGCCGACTTGTGGTAACAATTAGTGTTAGGTTCTGATAACCAAGTTTCGGGTAATTTTAAGCTCGTCATTTGATCGATCGGTTCGATAATGAATGGGAGAACATACGCTTGCATTATTTGAATTTGAAATTAGGAACATGAATCTATATTGCTAAGGTAAAACGAATGAAGGATACAAATAACCTAAATACTCGTCGGTGATTCATCACGTATTCCTTTGCCATCAATGTTCCTTGGTACAAGGCAAGATGTACTACTGCTTCCAATATTTATAGCGAGGCTTACTTTACTTTTTATTTCCTTACAAAGGCTAAGTCAGTGGTTCGCGAACTTTGTCTGCTCCCGGCACATCTACACTCTATACTGTTTTGTCGGACTTATTTTCAAGAACAAAAAGAGCGCCTTGCGACGCCTCTGGTTACTGTCCGCAGCTCCCCAAAGCGTCGCACACTTTGGGGACCTCTAGGCTACGCACCTTAAGGTCGTTGCTCTGCAGGAGGATTCCGTCAGCTGGCAGCAGGTCACCATACTTGATCTGGCAGATGTCACCCACCACGATGTCGCTTATTGGTATCTGCTTCACTTCGTTGCCCCGGATCACTGCGAATTTGTGCTCTCCCTCTATCCTCGACTGGAGCCCTCTGGAATATTGGAAAAAAATGTTTTATTATCACCATAAGACCCGTTCCGCATATGTATTTGGAGTTTTTCATGACTTTTGGGTGCTATAAGGATACTAAACTATAAGAAGTAATTATATCATATCCGAGGGGGTCAGTTGTGCACAACTTAATCCTTACAAACCATGCGCAATAAGTAACAGAATTGGATTATACTTTAACAATCAACAAAGATCTTTTTTTCTTTCCTACATTCACAATATTCATCTCAGCCTTCTACGCTAAAGAGTACTTCAAAACCGCTGATAGTAAGTATTCCAATGAACATAAACTAGGAGATTTCAAACTGAATTAAATTCCGTAACATCCACCCCGGTACAGATCTTAATCCTAGTAATGGGAAGAGCTGGCTTACAGCCAGCGCTGCCACCCATCATCCAGAACAGATCGTTGGACAGTTGGGCGGCCAGCCAGCTGAAGAGCATTGGAAATGAATCTACGGGTGTTGACTTCCATTTTCCAGTGCAGTGAAGACCGTTGTTGTGGGTTCAGGCTCGGTGAGCCACTGGTCTGATAGCCAGCCGTGTGAACATATACTCATGGGACATGAGGTGGTCGAACTTCGTTCTCGGGTTCGCAGCACATCAGTAAACTATTTTGTTAACATATTTTAAGCTGCATAAGGCATTAACCATCAGAAGTTCACATGCTTGTAAAAAAAGTAACTCACCTAAATTGCCTCTCTTTCGTATAATCATTAAACGCTGTGACTATGACGACAACTATAACAGATATTAAGATCGCCAGGCCTTCGATCCACTGGTAGTGCCCCTCATCTTCATCCAGATGACCTGAAACATGCAAGCGTTCATTTAAGTAAGGTACCAAAATATCATTGTTAAATCATTCTAAGATACTCGTAAGTGCGATTAACGGCCACATTCAGAATTGCACATTTTAATTAAACGCTCATAGCCTTGTCTCTTTCTATAATTACCCAATCAACAGAGATAGAAATACTTTAATCGTTAATTAAGTTTTGACAGGCGAATCTTGAGCGCGGCCGTTAGTTATCTAAATAAATTTTAATTAAGTAAGAGAAATCAATAATTTGGAAAAGCACAGCATTTTTCAAGAAGAATAGCTTAGATAGGAAGGATAATTGTAAAAGAACACCAATAGAAAATTTAGAAAAAAAAAAAGATAGCAATTAAAATTTTGAAAAAAAGGGGTGCATCAAAATTTATGTTCAATTAGTTTATTTTATTGTTTTTTTTTTTATAAATAAATTTACAAGGAAACTTTAAAACGTAGTCATATTATTTAGAATTAGCATCAATCCATTTTTTTTTTTAATTAAAAGCATAATATTTACTTCTACAATGATCATAGAACATTTTTCTTCAAATATAACGTCCCTATTTTATTAAATAATTATTTTATTATTAGTAGCAACCTAACAAGTTTATAGCTATTTGTGGCATAGCATCGTGGGTCATGTGCATGTGTGCACTGGCTTCGTATACATAATACAACACATTGATATAGCCTTAAGTGATAAGCTGAAAGCGACGTATCTGCAGTGTTTGAAAATAGCTGCAGCCTTTTCAGCGCTGAACAATTACCTGTACGTTTTTATAGGCTCTATGTATCAAAATGGTATGGTTTTCTTACTGTTTGATATCATAACTGATGGCAAAATAGCGAGATAGCAAATAGAACATTTGCAATAGCAAATATAAAATTTGCAATAGCAAACAAGTGCGACATATATTATATATTGTTTACATATATATGCATTGATACGCAAGTAATTATTTATCGTAAAGCATCGAAATTATATTTTGAAAACATCAAGTTAATATTTATCGTGGAACGACTTCCAGCGGTTTTCAAGACTATCGTTGATTTCAACTACTATTCTTACAGTTTAATTCTTAACATTTTTAAAGTTAAGTGTTGTACTGTTTTATCGATGCTTTTATTTCCTACTATAGGAAAATGTTAAATATCGAAAAATACTTTTTATCCGATATTTATGATAATCTTTTTTAGCTTGCTCATACATTTGGCGAAGTAAGTATAGAATTATGTTTGTTTTATTTTATTTTATGTTTTTATTTTTATTTTAAACAACACACACACACAAACAATGTAAAAGTTAAGTTTCATTCTTAAATCATGTTTCGTTTAATATAATGGTTTAATATCCTCATGATTATTTCTGAGGGGTTCTAACACATCCTGTACTGTATGATAGTGTGTTAATTCTTCAAATCATAAGAATAATATGTCAATTTTTGCATGGAATATATGTAAGTAATAAACATCTTGAAATAACTGTAAATCAGTGCGTACGGACTAGGTTATCTTGAAATTAAGGACAACCTTACGGATTACGATTACTACATTTATCAAACAATTATAAACGTTTAAGAGATAAAATTGTTTTATATACTTGATTCAAGTACCTACCTATCACTATCAGGTAATCATTTACCTAAAATGATATTGATAACTTTAGTAATGAAATATAGAAATAGATTTACATTTTTGTATAAACTCTGCTTACCCAAACTAATAGTTGAAACAAACCGTTACGTTATATTTAAAGTAGGTTTGCTCGACACACTTTCTTACAAGAAAAGCAAGAGCCTGAAATCACACATTTATGATACGTATTTAATCATTAACTTTACTAACATGAAACGAAAAAATTTTTATTACTGTTATCGACATTATTAAAACCAAAGCGGAACGATGAATGAAAGTTAAATTGTCCATAAAATGTTGGCTTTTATAACTTTTAATGTATATTGTTTGTTTACATAATTAAATACTTTACCCGGCATACCCGAGGTTCGAATTAGCGCTATAATCCGGTTCACTGAATCCGGATATAAGCGGTTATTTCGGTGCGGCACTGCTCGACTGGCTGTTACAATGCTGGTTACGATTTATCGATATCTACTCGTTATACATAGGCACAACCTTATGTTTATATGTACCCTACAGCATTTTTAATATTTTACGTTTATATTTATACGTTTTTTTATGTTTATACGTAATCGGTGTTTAATTTAATTAGAAACTATAATATTTTAGACTAAAAATGTAATAATTTAGAAAAAAAATTTAAATAATATTTTTAGAAGTAATTTAGAGTCCTGCCCAAAAACAACGCCAATTTTAAATTACACACAATTTAAAAACATAATTTTATCTTAGTGTTATCTAACACACAAGCAAACACATATTGGAAGTGGGCGGAGAGGGTGCATTCACTACTGAAACGTGTCGGAAGTTCTAGGTTTCAGGTATTCTACGTAGCGTCTAAATCACAGTGACATGCCCTATTACCATGGTTTCTCGAATCGTTACAGATAAAAACTCATCTCGTTTCAACATTCGTAGGAAAAAAGACAACAAATGTATTTTAAATTTAATGTGTGAAGTAACGCTATATTTTAACAAACAAACAAACAAACAACGCAAAATAGCTTGCAGTTGATATTCTTGATAGCTCGAACATGATTTAATGACTATTTTGCAAGAATCAAGTTGCGTCCTTCATTTACGCAACATAAATATGTTTATTTTGAAAATAACTTAAAGAACATTCGAGTGAGAAATGCGTTCGAGATCGTAAACCATGGTAGAAGTTAAAGACAGGAAGACACGAGACGATGGAAAACACTTCAAAACACACATACTACTGGAAACCACACAATATCGATTCTGGATATATTTTATATCGATAATCGTTAAAGTTATCGTTTTATCGTAGCACACAATACTAGCACGTATATTTACAGTACAAAATATAATTCTTACCAGGATCGTCTAATGATATCCACATTGTTATTGAAAGACAAAAAATACATACATTAATATCAATGACAATTTCACTACATCTAGATTAGAATTAATTAGTTCTCTTCGGGTTTGTTAGTCGCGTTTAAAATAAAAACCACAAATAAAAAGTCTAAAATAATTCAAGTAACTAAACTAATAACTCGGTACTTTCTACGAAAGTTCTTGCTAAATATAATTACTTGTATTATATCATGATCCTACATCATAACAGGTTAACCATGTATATTATATATAAGTAAGTTATATATATTATTCTCGAGAGATCAGTTTCTGTCATAATGAACTACCTCGGATGTTAGATGGAATTCAAAAGATTGGAATGTTATGATGTAAGTTAATTTATTCATATAGGTTTAATACTCCGCCTTGCCTCTCCAATATACGTTGAGGAAACCGAATCGGTGATGCCGACTGCCAATGTTAATAATAATTCACAATTGCAAATTTCTTAATAAAAGTAAATATTATTTTTATATAAAACTAGAGATATTTATAAGTTTTATAATATAATACTTTTAAAATTGATGGGTACTACATTAAAGTTCATGAATCAACCACAGTAGGCACCCTACTTAATCGAATCTCATGTAAGATTACACAGGGACCGAGTAAACACACTTTACTTAAATGAAAAAATATTTACTTAACCGGGAATTTCTTAATTGGGTAGTAAAACAAACGCTCAAATGGAATAAATTAAATGTCACTTAAAAAGAGAAATACATACAGTCGGAAGCACCTTCGAATAGTTCCATAAACAAAAGCTATTTGATCGTTGGATTTGTACTTTTAAAGTTTATTTGGAATGCGTAATTCATTATGTAGTTCTTATGTAGTTCATTCTACAAAGGATAAGCATTGCCATCCAAAGTAGAATTTCTTCTATTTAATAAGTAACGTGGTTGAAGAATGATCAACCCACATACATTTTCACTGTACTGTTGTATATAGAGTTATAAAAACATTACATATTTTTCTACTATGAAATTTCATGACTATAACATGGTCAGTTAGTCACTAGAACAAATATTTACGGCTGTCACTGTGTCGGCTGTCGGCATTAAATATTACTATGTATTGATAATACCAACAGCTCTAGACATAATCAAATAGATAAACTATTTCGTACATTTCTTTCTTTCGTTGATTTTGTGATAAATGTAATGAAAGAAACAAAATATGGGTTTGAAACAAGGTTCCCCATATTGCGTGCTATAATTTCAGGAGATTGAGATACCTCATTTTTACAAATAAATATATACATTAGGCTGATTTACCTGTCGAAAATATGATTATGGAAACAAGCGGTGTCTTGGACATTATTTATTGTAAAATAAAACTAGAGATAAAGTTTACGTTTCAATCCAAGCAAATCTAGGTTATATCGTTTTTTCATGTCTATATAGACTTTTGTGTGGCCACGATCTCTTCAGTTAGCCAGTTCGATCTTGTTTCGTTTATGTTGGCTCAATAACATTTCGTTAGACTTGTATATTGAGTTATCTCATAGTCTGCAGTGTTATAGAAAGATCGGAAGTAAATACTTGTATCTCATAAAAGAAAAACTTAACTAAATTGTAACACAGCACTCTCTTCTATACGTAGGAAAGCTCGGCTTTTCTAGGTCAGTCATGTCCTTTATAATAAAGAAAAGTCTCCAACATGTCAAAATGTCATTTAATAAACATATTACACTAATTTTAAAACTTGCCCCAGAGAGCCTATACTCAAATGGAGGTGCCTACAACTATGTACGAGTCAATTTCCACGTAAAGCTAGTATATATTACATCGACTTGTTTTTGTAATCATTATACTGTAAACCGTGAACGGGAACTCATTAGTTTTGTTCGTCACGTTCCCAAAACAAAACATTGACTAATTACTTTCTTGAAAGATCACTTACAGATTCTAACAAGAATCATTTTAATCAATCTGCTATAGAGAGCTGAAATGTAAGTTAGTTTTGATTTTTTATAAATAAAAAAAAATAATATTACAATGTTATTCCTTTTAATCAAGTCTCGGAAACAACTAAAGCAGTTATTAAACGGCATAGAATATAAATGCGTTATTTATTAGCTATTATTATTCATACAACCACGAGGTACAAAATTATAATATTAATAGTTACTCCTGCCATAGGTAACACCAAAATCATATTCATATAAGCTTTTGCATCCCACTGCTCGGAGATATAGCATCGAAAATTCGAAAAAAGACACTTATTAATTATACGTAACAAGGACGATAGCGAGAGCATAGAAATTGCATAGCAACTCACCAATATCAGTTTCGTCTTCGGACGGTTTGTAGAAACTCAAGCCAAGCGAGACCACGGCAGCCACCTCCAGAATGATGAGCGTTACGTCCTGCAGCGCCTCCCAGACCAGGGTTAGGAAGGTTTTGGGAGGCTTCGGCGGGATCAAGTTCGAACCGAACGTCTCCCGCCTGTGCTGCATGTCCGCTTTCGAACCGCTAAGACCTGCAACAAGGAAAGGTGCTAAATAGCGTTTGTTTTATCTGTGCATGTGATGTTTATCCTATTTCTATGATGTATGAGTGAATAATTCAACAGACATGACTTAACTACATCTGTATAGTTAATTTTAATAAGTTAATTAGTAAGAATATATGAGCATGCAGGGTTTCGATTTAATATGTATAATGCGTATGTGTGCAGTAGGTAGATCAATAGTTACTTAACTATAAAACCTAAGTATATACTTTGTATGTATTTTAAGATTTATCGCATGTAGATTACATATGCAATTAAGAAATGCATTAAAGAAATATCTTCAAGTAAGCGAGCCACTTGCCATCGAGTTACGTAATAGGCGCCATTCATATAAATCTAATATGAATGAAACGGCCGCAAGGCTCATAATATTTTGTGGCGAAACAACTCCTGCATAAACTGTTAGTACCATTATAAGCTTCCGCACAATGGAAATAGAACTATAAAGTCAACTAGCTAGAGTTATATTCGGCTTGGTTGATTTGAACTGATACGACGGTGAGATTTAAAATTAGTTACGCTTCAAAGGCGGTGTCTTAATCCCGGTTGAAGTTCAAAGGGTTTTGGTTTGGTTAATATATTAGTGTTAGTATGCGGTAAATCCCTTAGCTCCTTGTGCTCTCTCGTTGTTTAAATGCCTCGCCGTTTATGGTTTGAAATTGAACTGATTTGTTAATATAAAAATTGTATATAATTTTTGTTATGTGATGATAAATATTGCTTACCAGCGTGTTGAATTTAGTTTTAATAAATAGTACCTATATTAAATGTATATATTCATATTCGATTACGTAAAATTAAGGCGGTATTGGGTATTCAGATTTGGGCAGTATCTATGTATTTTGCTACCGAATCTATTTCCACTACTGGACTAAGATGTTTTTTTTAAAGTAAAGTTCTTATCAGTATTTACAACAGATCATTTTATCATCAAAGATCATAAGAATTGTCGGTGATGCTGTAACACATCAACAAACAATTTCTTTCTTTCTTCGTTTTCTAATAGACCGACACAAACATAGCTCTCCTTTGAGGATCAAAGCTCGAAAAACAAAGACCAAACACACGACCTAGGCTAGATGTACCGAGTAAATACTGTAAATACATTAGCGATCAGCTAGTGTAAACACACGGTTGTAAAAACGGCGAACCTGAGAGAGCGGAAGTATGGAAATAGAGCGATAATCGTAAAACATAGAGTGGTGCCATTGAACGGGCGTTACTCATATCATCGAATGAGTGTAAATATTGGCGTAATGCTTGCGGAACGGTTCTGATGCGGATTATATTTTCAGGTGTGACAAAACTGCAGTATCAGCATATGCAGACGCAGTAGATGCACGCATACGATCAACCAGTGAACTTGACAACCAGGTGGGCTGCATGTTCTTGAACTACCTCATATCATAAAAATCGGTCAGATCCCATGCTTATCTCGATGTAAAATAAACGTATTGGATGTTTCTCTTTTTATTAATGTAAGGTGTAACTGTAAGGGGTGAAGAGATTCAGCTACCAGCTTGTGGTTACTTTTTTCTGTTACCATCTGACGCCCTTTTATAGTTTCATATCATCGTTTTGGTAATTCTACATTGTCAACTTAAAATATTAAGTAGAGAGAGAAAGAGAGAGACTTAATTAGTAAAAAACGAACTATGTGATCGCCGTATAATTATTTAAAAAAAAAAACAAAAAAAAAAATCAAGGCACATACTTAAGTAGTACAAAATAAATGCGTAAAGTTGCGACTCGACACCGGCCCTGATTCCAGCCGGGACCTATTCTAAACACGTGTATTGATTTTCTGACAGAATTTTTCGATCGATCGCAAAAGTTGCGAACGCCGCGTCATAAACAATTCAGAGAGGAGCCTGTTCGGGCTAAAAATAAGTTTGAAATATAAATGTAAAGAAGGCTAATATCATCAATTTTTATTGCTGTGCGAGTTGGTTGCAAGGCTTTGATAACTTATTTATAAAGGGATTTATAACCTTGTAAACTGTAATAATCATACACAAGATAAAGTTACGTGCTGTTTTATTATGAAATTGTCGTCAATAGATTATAAACACTAAGATACTAATTAAGACATATGTAAATTATTCAAGAGATTAGTATTCGTAAACTAACATATAAAGGTAAAATTAAATAGTCTGCTATAATATGACGTAAATATATGAATTAGGTAAACAAAATTAACTTTATGTTTCGCAGCAGACAAGAGATCAAAGAACATTTGGTATGCTACTATTGCCAGTTAAAATAAATATGAAATAGTTACGTCTTGTGTAAAAGTGTTGTGATATCAGACTTCCGTTAAAATGTCGCTATAAAACCCGTGGCGTGGTTGCGTCTTACGAGATCATGTTCCCAACAATTTCACGCTACTTAGACCATCAAAGTACTTTCAACAAAGGAGCTCCACTGCGCATTGTAAGCCGAAACGTTCCCAATTTACTTCATTACCTTTACAAAATCCAGTTGCTTTATTACAATATAAAATTATTTATTAAAAGCGCAGCAGAATCGGTTTATCGGCTATAAATTAGTAAACGACTGTTCCCGAGTTAAATTAGTCCCTCGGGGCTGAACAAACATGTATACACAATCGTGCGATAAAATTGCGCCGGTGATAAAGTTAAAATAGGGCTCTCGGCTGAAATTCGAAGCATTTAGACCGGGAGCATGGTGCAAAAATATGAACTAACTCCGCGACACAACTTTTAAGATGGATAGTATAAATGTTTTCTCGACAAGAATAAATGCTTTTTGTTTTGCCTTCGAGATTTGTCCTGCGTTTTCTATAACTTTCGGGCTATGCGAAAAATATTGCTTGATTTATTGACTTTTCACACTCACCCGTTTCCGTACAAACAGTTTCGTGATTGTTAACACATACAGAGGGTTTCATGTTGTGTAGAAACTTAGTTTGTGAAAGATACGGTTACAAAGTAAAAATACATTACGAGTTAGAGTTTAAAAAACTTACACGAAGAAAAATGGATTTATTTTTCATCTTATATCATCCGACTATATATTATTTTAGCAAACAGCAATTATAATGAAAATACTTTTTACATATATTAAAATATAATAATGAAGCAACTCCAAGCACAAATTATTCCACCCAGCTCCCGGTCCGCAGCACCAATTGCCCGAACATTGTTTGTAGCAGAACACTTCGCACGTAATTGTGCCAATGTTTAGCGCTTTGCGATCGAGAATGCGTGCCAACCGTCGAGATTTTAAGACCTGACTAATCGACGTCTCAATTTCATACTTTTCTTCTGAGAAATTGATTTCCATGTGATTCATAAAAAAATAAGTTTTTTTATTACTTAGTCGAATGCATGGTAATTTCAAACACGAATATCGTCGCTTAAGCGTGAAAACCTCGTATTATCTATTTTTTGACAAATAAGTTTTTTATTTTTATTATATAATTAGAAAGAAAATATTATAGGACATCTTCCAATATCACTAACATGAAAATGTTAAAATTTGTTTAAATATCTAACAAAAATTGAAGCTATCATTATTTTATTCCATACAATTTTTTTCCAACTTAGGGGTGTTTTTGCATCTCCTGCAAAGTTTGGAAAAATACTCATAAGAAATTTTCACGCTTAAGCCACAATATATTACCTATATAATCGAAATATATAACCAATATTTTGGTGTTTGATTTATTTGTTCATCTGATCTACATCTTTGGTTTGGTCGATTCGACGTCTTGCCTTCAGAGGTACTTTCATGTTCATTAGTTAATTCACTATACAAAAAGAAAATACTGTATATTAATGACAAGTACCAACAACACTCCGCTTGGTAACAGTATCACACCATTAAACAGCGACACTATATTTCTATTACCATAACCTTGGCTGACTCAACACCCTAAACATGTTTGTAATAGGTAAATCCTCAAATCAATCATATCCATTGTGCTGCCAGTTGAAAACCTCCTCCGTCCGTGACCTTGGGACTTTTGACCTTCGCGCTTAAGGCTCCGCTCACGTTATGCTCTAGTGTGCAGGGTTAATTTTGTTTTTAGCCTTATTTACGTTGGCATGTGTCCTGGACGTAAAAAAGCTTTTAAGGTAGAATTTACTTTAGGACTGGGAATTAGTGGAAGTAGCTACTTCCTTATATGAGTCTTAAGAGTATTTAAGTAATTAAATAAGAAGGTAAGAAAAGTAAAAGGAGAAGAAAAGAAAAAAAGAAAGAAAGAAATAAACAAATAATCTCACTACCCACGACTACCATTAAGACGCTATAAAATGTAATCCTCTCAAAGCCTCTCATCCCGTTCCCAACAGCGAACGCGTTGCGGCATCATCGCGATAACGACACGCAGTTTCGACACTGCCACACTCGCCACACTCGTCACCGAGATCGTGTCACGTGACACAATGGCGGCTGAATAACAGATTGAGAGTGGCCGAAACACAGCTGTCCGGACGGAAATAGCGCCGATGCCCAACGACATGTCGATTGGTAAGGTGGCTATTGGCTTTCGGATAACGCACTGAATGCTATCTATTGAGGTTTTAGGAAGTATTTATCGATTTTCAAAATTATTGGTTGGTATTGGTTGTCGAACCGTATTGTTTCCACTGTTTCTGTTTGGGTTTGGAGTTTCCCAATATGAACGCACGAAGATAGCTTGAAGCTCTAGAACTTAATGTCGAGAAATAAAGCTTTATGTCAAAACTGGTCATGGATCCAGTGGCGACAAATCATGAAATGTCGTCCCAGTGGGAGCTAGTGACGTAACTATACCGTTGGGGGCCTGGGCAAATTCATCGGACGCGTACGAATTTATATACGGACGTGTTTTTTATTTTATACAGGTATTCTTCTTTGACCGGAGGCCCCTTCCGTAGCATTTTGCCGACTTTAGTTTTTACTTAGTTTGTTTACTTTGCCGATTTAGGAGGACCCGTAGCATTTTGCCGACTTGCCACCCTGTAGTAACGGCACTGACCTCACCACTCCTAGTTAACACTTTCATACGCTCTGTAGGTGTCCAATTCAGTCTCGTTTACATTTAAGCAGCGCACTTAAAATGCAAAAGTAATTTGGATCGCACTAATGAAAGTAATTATTTTGTTAATTCATGTTTAACCACGCTTAATGAGGATTTGCGTAAAGGGAAGTCACAATTGCGACAAATAGTCGTGAAACGGATGGCTATTTTAAATTAACTCGTCATTCATTACATGGAACGTAAAGAAATTATCAGGCTGCTGGAATGACGAGTGTTCCATGTGATTAAACAAACAG